>JAQFVV010012608.1:720654-928154 GCA_028023455.1 Epiperipatus broadwayi | reverse complement strand
GAAGCACCAATGTAAAATTACTTTAAAACTCATGCAAAAAAAAATAAGGAAATAAAATATCACTAATAAAAAATTTCAAATTTGAAAAAAATTGATACAAGACAAACTTTTTTAACTATAATATTTAATTTTATTCAAACTAATATATTTTTATGCATAATTTACAGTATAGTAATTGACATTTTTTCATACACGTTTTAATTATTATCGCTACTTGCTGTAACAGTCAAAACACGTGTATCTCGTTAACATAGTGCAGAATTCGACCACCACACAGAACAGCAGCACCATCGAGTAGCGAAGCCACCCATGGTACCGAGTTCGAACATAGTTTATCGGTTCCACACTACAATCTACGGAACAACGCCTCTGATGCGACATAAGTAAACACTTCTTTAGGCACGGTGGAAAGGGAGATGCACGAGATTCATGGTATTGTTTCCGAGTTGGCCAACAATCAAACGAATATTAATTCATATATATAATCGAGAAAATATATATAATGGGCATCGAATAAATGAAAAACTTAACTACAGACGTACAGTTAAAATTATTTATTTACATATTTAATAAAAAAAACATTATTAATGTTATTAATCATATTTTATATTCAGAGTTTCAATAGCTAATTGGCAATTTTACTATATATAAAAATACATTTACTTATAAAGAGCATTCATTTATATGAAGGCGTAATCTAGCTACCTAAGGTTCCTGAGTGAGTATTTCTAATGCGTACTGTAGGGGATTTATACTTTGTACTGCAAGAGTCATCTGTGGCGGCGGACATACATTTATTTAATAAAAATATTTATTTTACGACTAAGGGTGAACATTTATTTGAGAGTGGATGACGAAGATAATGCCGAGGCAGAGTGATATAGAGAGAATGATAAACTAAATAAAGGGACACGTGGTACGCTTTAGAAGGGTGATATAAAATGGCAGCACTGAAACTGCAATGCCGTGAATAAGTTTATAAGGGCTTCGGGTTGGTCTCTGCCTCGACCTGAAGAGGTAAGGTGTCACATGAGCATAACCAGGGACAAGCGGTCCGTGTCGCAATTTGCCAGCTGGCTGCATGACGGTCGTCAAGCCCTACAGGAACATTATCATGTCCACTTGTGTAGGATGACTGGGGTTAATTCAACCCTATAGAATCCGGAGTATTCACGGCGTGGAATGAGCCATCGTGGCTTCAAAACGTAACACATGTATAAGATCTAAAGGATTATGGTAATATTTAACTAGATTTCAAACTCGGCCCCCCCATTATCAATGTTGACTGAAAGAAAATTGGTGACTCTCAAATAAATGAAATTTCCGTAATTATTCATTAAAATTTAATAATAAAAAATATATCTAATAAGGGGACTTATTACAGCAAGCATGCCAGCTATTATGAAGTAGTAGACCCTGCATTACAATAACTGATTCTTTGAATGCGTGTCGATTTATATGAAATTTAAGTTATTTATAAAGCAAATATTAATGACAATTCGACACACATTCACTGTTCAAGCGATTATGGATTTAGCTTTAAAACTAAGACAATTATGAGAAGGTAATATTTCAATGATAATTATAAATAAAGTGTAGATTTGAGAAATACACACCTAAGAAGGATAGAGGGAGGTAAGCTAGATTATGCGAGAAATTGACAGATTACATTAATTCTCAAATTTTAGTTTCACAAAATTACAATTTTAACATTTAGAAGTTAGACAAATAGTAGGAGATGAGATATAGCTTATTGACTAGAGTACTCTATAATTTGGAATACACACACAGGTACCTGTTTTATAAGATGTTTTCATCCATTTGTTTAATAGTAGATTGTTCGTGATTAGCAGTTTTCTTTCTTGTCTTTGGTTTTTTTATTGATTTTAACAGCAGCGGCTTTCTTGTTTATTTCAGACAGCAGATCATTATGGTGTTTTTACGATGGGCAAGGTGAAGTTCGGCATATGGTGGGCCATCTCCCGATGGAGAATAATCTCGGTGCTTACTCGGTCATACCTTGGCAATATCAATTTATTTTAAGATATTTTAGACTCTCCCCTCGAGAGCAAAGCTAAAATTCAAGTGAAAGTCTCCAGCAAGTCCAAGATGGCCTCCTTTTTTTATCTTGATCTTTTAATTTTTTTCTGTTGAGATATTTTTAGGTTTTCTTTATCTTGCCCTCAGGATAATCAATGCTTTTGCTGGTTTTAATTAGAAAGAAATCTGCTGTGCTATAGTTTGTTTTGTTGTTTTTTTTTTACATTCGTTAATTACATTTTTTTGGAATTTTCCTATAATTAATTTATTATCTATCACTGACCTATGCTTTTAAATTTTCAAAGACAAAAGGGAAAAAAATTATTTTAACTTTAATTAATTATTGCATCAGATTTTGTTAGAATTATTATTTAATGAAATTTAAACTAAGCAATAAATACGAACTTTATAAATTCAAAATAAATGATTAATATTACACAAGATTTATTTAGCTAAAGATATCTAAATTATATTACTTTATCCGTATTTATTGCCTTTAATTTGAGATCGAAATGTGTGCGTGTTTATGTTGAATTCTACATATATTTATACATTTTTAATATTGTTACACACACAACTCGATACCAAAAGTTTAAATTTGGGTGGGATAGACCGGTCAGTGAGAATCTCACTGTTTCATTGCCAATAAACAGGTTCATTTGCAAACTGGTAAAAATCAGATTCTTCACAAGAGGAAATACAACTAGCACCAACTTCATTCTCATGTTATGTTAATGGTTCTCTGGTGACAATGTAATTAGTAATTAATCTTTGAGACAATGATTTTATTAATTCTTTATGAAGCTCACAATATCCAGACGTACAACCATTAACTCTTGTTGGAATTTAAAAGCATTTTCATGATTAGTGTCATTAATAAGAAAATAATTAAAAATAAACTTGTGGACACTATATGATTAATAATTGATTATGTTCTTTTTAAAAAAGCAAAAACAGAATATGATTTAAAATGCAAAATTAACACACACAATGTTTGAACAAATTTACAATATAATCTTGTAAAATTTAATGTGTGTATACATATAATGTGGAAATCATGATTTTAATTTCATTACTGCATAAAATCTTATTATTATAAAGCACTGAAAATATTGAAATTACTAAGATTAAAGTCGATTTCCAATAATGTGCTATTACTTTCAATATGATGTAAATGTGTGAAATTTATTATTTAACGTAATAGCGCATTATCGGAATTCGACTTTTGAAGAAACATGAATCGCATAACTTCAAAATCATGTTAAATAAATCCGCATAAAAGGAGACCCAGGTGTATATTAGGATGACCAGATTGGTTTGATCAAAAATTGGGACAAATGACCAATCATATCTATGACATTGTGTCCTTTTTTTTATAAAACTCCATTTCTGAGTATACTCATTATTCTAAGTACACTTTCTCTTTGACATGTCTATTGTTTAGAGTTAATAATATTCTTATTAATTTATCAGTATAAAAATAATATCAACAAATAACTAGTAGAATTGCACTGTCAATCAAAGCAGGTGGAAGCACATCTCAAATTTTAACCTACAAGAATCCAACTGCACATGCTCCAACATGAGGTTGGACATGAGAACATGTTTTACTTGAGCACCTGGCCATATAGCATAATAGGGATCTTTGTTTTGGTACTTGAATTTGTATGAAGTTTTTATAATATTATTGTAGAGACTGAAATGGATAGAGAGAATAAAGAAACTTTCATTTTTGCAATAAATTATTTATGTAAGACAAATATTTATTGAGTATTTAAAATTGGGACATACAAAGGTTCTTAAAAGTCATTTCAGGGACACTGAAACATCCAATCAAAATAGAAACAAATCCCCAAAAATTGGAATGTCTAGTCACTCTAATATATTTTTATTGTAGGCAGTGGTAAACTCTAGCAATGCCAATATTACAAATTTAAAATTATACTGCAAGTTTATATCATAATAATGGCTATTTAATTTAAATATTTTATATATCACATAATAATATGAGAATTTTCAATTTTTTTTTATTAAATTGTAATGTGAATATTATTATAATTTGTAAATATTTGTAAAAGAGAGAAAAAATATAAAATCAAATAAACAATTTCTGTTGTTCTCTCTTTTCAGAAATTATAATTAATTGCCAGTATTAATTTTAATTATAAAAAGGTGGTAAATTATTTAATGATTTTAATTTTAACTTTATTAAGAGAGATAAAGTAGCTACAGGTTTACGTTGTTTTAACATTTTTTGTTAAGTTCTATTTTAATTAGAGTAGTTTTTTCTTTTCTTTCCTCATTATCTCTCCCCCCCCCCCCAAATCAAAGGTAATTGTAATATTAAATTATTTTGGGCATAAGAATAAAAACATGTGCCAAAGAATTTTATTATGTTTGACTTGTTTTACAATTTTAAAAAAGGAAGAGAAGTAACTAAATATTTTCTCTTCTGTAAAAATAGATCAAATTGGTCATTAATAAATTTTATCAGATGGAAAATAGAATTGTAATTAGATGGACACAGGGTTATCAAAAATACAGGAGTAGGTAAATCAATACATCTCATTGCCATGTAAAAAGAGGTTAATCCTAATCAAGTTGTTAAAAAAGACAGTGGGGGAAGTCTTGATCCAGATACTAAGAATATAGTACAAGAAGAGTCTTGTTGCATTTGTTGAAAAGAACAGTAGTAGTGAGAGTTAACTCAGCTATTAAAATATTAGAAGTTTAGCTGCTTAAAATGTTTTTTGAAATAAAATCAAATATGTGCTAAGTTTATTTAAAAGCTAAGCATCATTTATCTTCATGTAGCAAGCTCACTACAAAAATATAAAGTAGACAAAATATCTCTGAAGTAAATTGCCACAGATCATGTTTCCAACCAAGAACATGACTGTCCCTAACTTTTTATGTTTATCTTGACCAGGAAAATTATTTTTAAAAAATTGATAAACTCATTATGTTAGCCTGAACTGAGAAATTATTAGAAAGAAAAATTGATAAATTATTTCTGTGTTATCTTGAACATATTGTATGGTAAAATAGATAAATTAGCATGTGCAATAGCCTGGAAATGAAAAACTCCCAAGGATATTTACAAAAAATTGGAAATTCAAATCAGGGCACAAAAAAAATAAAGCCATGGTAAAACATATTTTTGTAGTGCAAATAAACTGTACAATTATAGATACATTATTATATTGACCATAATGGGTAATTTTATTAATTTAACATTTTATTATTAAACAAATTTTTGTTTATTCATTTGATTTGATTTCCAAAATTATAAACGGAATATTTTTCTTAAGTGTAACGATATATAAATATGTCATTACATTAATTTAAAATAAAAACTTAAAAGTTCGCAAATAAAGTAAAAAACTAAATGCTAAAATTAAAAGGTTTGTTAAACGTATATATATTCACACAGATGCCAAATTTTAAAAATATTTTTTTAAAAAACAAATAAATAAGTATTTGAACGTATTTTTTTATAAAAATAAAAAAAAAGTACAAGATTTAAAAATAAAAACAGGTATTAATTAATGTAATCTGTAAATGGAAATGATTGTTTATAAATTATCGAAAACCAAACTGGCCCTTGGGCTCTTGTATAATTAAAATGATCTGATGAAAGATAGATAAGAAAATAAAAAGAAATTAGCTTGACCAATGGAAGCACTAAGCCTTGGCTCGGACCCTAACAAAAGTGATGGATTAGTGACGTTTTGTTAATTGAATCCGTGTGGATAATATAAAAAGAGAAATACAGTTTTTTTTGGACAGTTCCAGCATTGTGTGTTTGAGAGTTGTGGTAGGACACACATACCACACTCTCTATTTAGAAAAAGGAAAAGACTGTGACACCTTGAACCAGAGATTGCCATCTCCAGAACATTATCTTCCAATGGAGGCATCGCGGGAATTAAAAACAGGAACCTGGACTCTTCTACCATAAGCTATATGAAATGAACAATTATTAAAATCAATTAAGAACTTTCATCAAGTTTTATAAATTGATAAACAAGCCAACTTAAATGTTAAAAACGGACTCTTATCTGACTTTTGTAAGTTTTTAAATCAAATTAATAATGTTTAACTTTATATGTTTTCCGATTGATAAAAATCATTTCCATTTTTTTTTCTCTTATTGTATAAATTATTTGTTGTTTAAATTTTAAATGATGAAATTTAAGGTTGGGTATAGACGTTGCATAGATTCATTAGCAGTTGATAATGTTGTGGTTTTTACATTCGATTAGACGATATCACTGCAAGCATCTTACGATGAATGCTAATGGGATTTGTATATTCCCTATGCAAGTGACACTTATCGATGACTTTGTATTTTGATTGGTTGTGTTTAATTTGGGATGTTTTTGACCGTGGAATCTGTGCAGCTGATCTATACTCAACATTTTAAAACAAATTTTATAAAATTCATTTGTGCGAACGTTTCTAAATATTAAATTTAAGTCGGGCACGAATGGCTATATAGTTTTGTAAAGTTATATTAAGGGAGGGTAATCTTAGGTTATTCGTTTCGTAGTTGAATTGGTTCAATGGATTGGATATATTTGTGTAATTAGTAGATGTAGTATGAGGTCCGCTATGGGCAGGATTATAGATATATGCCACACACCCTCTGTTTGCCTATGGATGGGTTTGTAAGTCAGCAGAAGACCGCAGTCCATTCCTATGGAGTTTTTTGTTTATTGTTCTACTTGCCAACAGATGTAACATTCCTGTTGGTGGAGAGTCAATGTCTTCTCTATTTATACTTATTGTTCAGATGTACCTTCCTGACAGTATAGTATTTTGTGTTGTTGTATCATGCTACATTGAATACATGAATGTATCAGATGGATTGGCGCCAGTTTGGTTGCGAAATTTGTTGCCTAAGGTTAAATCTGGGAAGAATATTTTCTTTTCAAAGGCAGATCTATGTAGTCTATTCATACTTGACCATCTAAATAAAATATTAAACTCATTGAAATTTATGTAAATGTACAATTAAAGAGTAATATAAAAATCTAAAAATGTTAAACCTATTCCTCGAATTTAGAATGATTTTATATGTGCGTAAATAAATATTTTTATGTGTTAATTTCTGGAAGTGGCTTTTATTTATTGATATTTAAGATATAAATTAAGATATAGATTTTTATCTCTGCGTCTCCGCTGAGCTAGTGACTTGGGCTAACGATCGGAATATTTAAATAAAGTGGAATCTTAACAGCGCGTATCTGCCTACTCTATAAATTTTTCTAGGTTTAAATGCCTAGATGGCGCCTTGTAGAGTAGATATCGTAGTTTGCGGTTAGATTCGATCTTCACTTTCATTTTCGATCGTTATATAAGTAAAATTATTTTTATACAAATAATAATTGATTCTTTTTAATAATTATTATTAATTAACATTCTTTTTTAAAACATATTTTTAATATATTTAATTTTCCACCAAAATTATACAAAAGGTTTAAGTGAATTTATTTTTTATCACTGGTTATAAAGTTTTTTAATTTTACTTATTTGTAATATATATATATATATTATAACAATCCGGATTTAGAGCTTAACGTCATCTGCACTACAGGGTGCCATCTAGGCATTTGAACCTACAAAAATTTATAAAGTAGGCAGATACATAAGTCAAGAAAAAATAATTTTTATTTTTATTTTATATATTTTGATATCCGGATGTTAGCCCATTGTCTAGCTCAGTGGATTAGCAGAGATTTATATTTCATAAATTCTTATCTAAGAATAAATTTAAAAAAAAAAGAATAAAATAAGCCACTGCCAGTAATTAACATACAAACATTTATTTATGCACATATATATAAAATCTAACATTATTATTTTAGCATGTTTACTTTAACATTTAACATTATTTTTAACTTTTATTTTAGATTTTAATTTACATTTTAATTTTTATACTATTATAAGTTTGCACAGATGGGTTTATAAAAGTTTGTTTTAAAATGTTGAGTATAGATCAGTTACATAGATTACACGGTTAAAAACATTTCAAAATAAACATAAACGATCAAAATACAAAGTCATTCATACCATCAATTGCATAGGGAATACAAAAAATCCAATGGTATTTATCATAAGATACCGCAGAGACACCAATAACTTAAAAGACATCCGAATAAATACATTTTAGATACTCACTGTAAGGTATCATTATTTACCGAATGTCTATATATTTTGATCAAATATGAAAAACAAAAACATAATTAACTGATAACGAACCCATGCAACATCCATACCCAACTTAAATTTAATGCATTTTTATTTAGAGTGTCGAGTATGAATAGACTACATAGATTTGCATTTGAAAGAAAGTACTCTATCCTTATTTAACCTTAGGCCAAAAGTTCGCAGTCAAACTAACGTCAATTCACTGATATATCGATGCCTTCAATGTAATATGAAATATGGCAGCACAAAAGATTAAGAGAAGAAATTGCCTCTCATCAGATAGGAATACTTCATCTATCTGACAAGAAGAGCAATAAAAAAAAAAACTCCATAGGAAAGAACTGCGGTCATTTTGCCAACTTACGAATCGCATTCCATAGGCCAAAATAGAAGTGTGCGGCATATAAAGCGATTCTGACCACAGCGAATCTCATAATACATCTACTAATTACACCAATATATCCAATCCATTGACCCAATTTAACCACGAAACAATTAACTTAAGATTACCCTCCCCTAATATAACTTTACAAATCTATATAGCCATCACGCCTGACTTACGTTTAACATATATAAAATTTAATTTAACGAAAACAAAACAGTCATAATAAAACTTAAAAAAACAAAAAAAAATAAATGGAAATAATTTTACATAGAAATACATCAAATTAAAATTACTTATTAGTAAATAAAGTTGGTCAGATAGGATTCTATTGCAATTATTTTAAATACAGAAAGTTTTTAATTTAATGTTCATTAATTATAAAGTTCTTACGGTTTTAAACAGTTCATCTTCATCTGTTGCTTGTCATTTGAATGTGAATTACCATGCTGTCTTAATAAGATTGGTATTCTGTTGGCTGTTTTATTTATTCATCCAGAGTTTTTTTACTCCAGCTGGTCCTCAATGTAGAAAACGATAGTTCATTTCTTTCTTTCTTAGCAGAACTGAAGGGATTGAAGAATGCTTCTCCTTCAACTCTGCACTAACACATATCTGTCCACTCGTAATAACTATCTAATAATTTTCAAACTTTTCCTTTTATATTAATTTTAAGGATTCAATTGACATTACATCATCGATGATGATGATCCTTCCATTGAGGTCCAATTTCCCTAATGGATTTCTTTCATTGGCCATTCTGTTCCTATTGTTTTTCTTCTCCTATCTGACCATTGCTTATACATTTGAAATGCTCAAGGGCTAGCTTACTAATTAAAATAATCATTTTCATTTACAAAAGATTAATTAATTTATCTACATTCTTGAAGATATTTTTTTATCTTCAATTAAATCTTTTTAAGTTTTTGTTTTTAAAATACTTTTTCTATTTTTAATAAAGTTTTATTTTAATAAGTTTTTTTTTTTATCCCTGCGATTTTATATATATACGAGTTTAAGATGATTTTTTAATTTTCAATTTTTAATTCTTATAAAAGAAGTCTTTATTTGCGAACTTTTATTCTTTTCAGGTTTACTAATAAAAAAACAATGTAACATACATATGTGCCCATTACAATATATATATATATATATATATATATATATATATATAGATGTATATATATATATATATATATATATATATACACACACAACACTTTAGAATTATAAAATAATAATAAATAAATATGCTACATACATATAAATAAGTGAAATTTTAAATAAAATTTTATGGTTTTATAGGTGAGCTGCTTTCAGGGCAATCACTAAAATCCCATAATCATAGCTATTTAATATATAATGAATGATAAATAATATTGTTAAAGATGTGTAATGTTCTATATAAAATATAATAAAGAACTTTTCTAATGATTTCCAAATAAGTATATGCACTTTTCCTAATACTAATAGATCCATTAATAAATCTAAAGATCATATTAATCATGAATCAATTCCACAATTTGTTTATAGAATAACTTTCCCTAAAATAGGTTGTAAAGATATATACATATATAAAAATAATCCTAATGCATAATGCTATACTGAAATAAATATACAAATATTAAATATTAAATCACTCCACATTTTGAAATACAAACTCTAATGTATTTATATATTAGTTAACAGAGGGAAGTACTGGATTTCTTAACTATGTGGGGGAATTTAATGTTTTATATATATATATATATATATATATAAACATATATAATATATATATATATATATATATATATATATATATATATATATATATAGGTAAAACATGCTAATATTGTCAACAGGGTATATCAACACACCTATTTATATAAAAAGGATAAAATTAAAGATGAAATAAATCAATATTTGGGAGCACCAAATTACAAACAATCATAATTTTGAACCTTCTCAAGGTAGCATTATTTATTCAGAAGAAAATTATATTAATAGAAAAATAAAAGAGGCATATATAATAGCCAATAATAACAATGTCATTAACAAAAGAGTAACTTGCTTTACTTTTTCCAAAGCATGGAATATTAAATTGTTTGAAAATATATTTATTTTATATAGAACATTTAAATGCATTTAAGAAAAATTATTTATCATTCATTATATATTAAATAGCTATGTTTATGGGGTTTTAAAGGATCCCCAAAACACAACTCTGCTATAAAGCTATAATTTTTTATTAAAAACTTCACTTATTTATATGTAGCATATTTATTTTCTATTGTTTTACAATTTTACTTATTATAATAACATGAAAGCTAAATACCTTCAAACAGATACACTTTAAACATGCTTACATGACAGCCAATCAGATTGAATAATGACATCACATGGGACTCTAAATTCTAAAACACAAGCCAGAACTATTAGAAAAAGATGGGACCCCATATTAATCTATGCCTCAATTTTATTTAAATAAGCCAGGCTCAAGCATTTTGAACTAAGAGTGTGAAGCTTAAATACCTTCACATTTAATCCACTAAATATTATATATATAAATTAACAATGTGAAATCATTCGATTTACAATGAAGCAATATTTTAAATCTAATGAAATGATATTAATAAATGTAAATATATCAAATTTAAGTGTAAACAGATGATATTATAATAACGTGAAAGCTAAACACCTTCAAACAGATATGCTTTAAACATGCTTCACACTCTTAGTTCAAAATGCTTGTGTCTGGCTTATTTAAATAAAATTGAGGCATAGATTAAGATGGGGTCCCATCTTTTTCTAATAATTCTGGCATGTGTTTTAGAATTCAGAGTCCCATGTGATGTCATTATTCCATCTGATTGGCTGTCAAACATGTGTATCTGTTTGAAGGTGTTTAGCTTTCACGTTATTATAATATTATCTGTTTATGCTTAAATTTGATATATTTAATTTTACTTATTGCAAAAAAAAATAACTCAATGATGGAAAAAGATGATTGAATTAATAAATGAAAATCAAATGGTGAATCACTTTTGCTATGTAAAATATATTGTTTTGATAATATATGTATATAAGTTATCATATTATCATGTCTTTTTTTATTTTTTTATATTTATTAAAAGTTAATGTATTAAATAAGTGTTTAAAATGTTTTAATATTAATAGTTTTATTCATTCAGCCATATGTTCTATGAATTGGAAGTGTGTGTGTGTGTGTGATTACATTTTATTACAACTTAATGTTTGATGGATTTTAAAATTGTCCTTGTAAAATTATTTATAGTAAAATCGCAGTTATATTTATTTATATTTTATTCACAATTACAGTTTCTAGAGTCTTATGATCTTGAGCTAGGTCTAAAGAGCATAATTTTAAATTATATGGATGTTGGGATGTATGTTTGTATTTAGACATCCAGATGACTTTTCTGGATGGTGCAAATGTATCACCTTTAAGGTCCATTCACTGCATTTTGTACTCTAATTAAAAATGTATTCTGTATTCAGATGGTACACTAATGGCAGAGTATTGATGATGATCAGCATATATCAGTGTCCCAGCATTTTTTTATAATGTGATGAACAGTTTAGCAATTAGGTAAGTGCATCCAGATGGGATTTTTGTTCTATTTTTGTCTGTGGCTAGATATGTAGCCTGTTTTATAATTTACCTCTACATCTAGTCAAGGCCTGATTGGTGATTAATGATTTGACTTTCTTTTATAATGCTGGTGACATAGTTTATATCTTAACATAATTTAATATAACCCTACATTCCATGTTGATCTCATGCTCCTTAGTTTATTCTTAGATATTTATTCTATTATGTTTCATTATTGATATCTATTTTATAAGAATAATGATAATTTACCATATCTATGTATTATCTCTTCTGTCTGTATCATTACAACTGGCACTCAATGTGATTTTCCATCTTTTTATATTACACCTTCTGTACCCTTACTATATATATATATATATATATATATATATATATATATATATATATATATATATATATATATATATATATATATATATATATATATATATATATATATATATATGAATTTCTTGTCATATTTCAATTTTTAACTGACATAAAGTTTTTAGCTCTCTGGGTATGAATTTTATGAAAAAAGAGATTAGAGCAATTTTTTTTAAAATAAACTTAAATGGATCCACAAAAGAGAAAAAAAATAAGAAAATAACTTTTCCAGCTGAAGAAGACATAATATATATTCTACCCTTTTGATTAGGTCCAGATGAATTCACTAAGTCATTTTTTTAAAAAAAATTAAATTGAATATATGTTTTAATTGGTATAACTACTGTGTAATGTTGGCAGGGTTTTAAAATGCTTGTCAAAGTAAAGTGAGGATGCTAAAGACATAAAAACTATACTAATATGTTAGAATAATAAAGCAAAGCTAAATACTGTAATTTTGTATGGTTGAGAAAACTGGCCATAGTAAAATAATATGCTAAAACCCTAGTAAAAATGTAATTAAAAGCTAAATTTAAAATAATGACTTAGAATTAAATAAATTAGTGTGTTTAGAATAAAAATTATATTTAATATTGGTATTATAAATTATTTATTTATAATATAATATTTTGTGTTGGATAAATGTTTTTAATTTAATAGTATCAGAATTATTATTCTTTAATATATTTTTTTTGTAATTAAAAATTTATTTTTGTTAGCAGACAGCAAATAAACTGTCATTCTGTCTGGTTTTTGAAAGTCATGTGACACAAGTATTCATACTTTGTGCTTACAAGTTTTCTAATAAAGTTTCAAAGTTTCTTTAGAATTGTGTTAAAAAATTGAAACATTATTTGTCACAAAATAAAAGTAATTTCAGAAAATTTAATTGGGTAGTTTTAAAAAACAAATGTAGTTAATAAAGTTAGATTTTTAAAAATAGATACACTGAAAATAAATATTGGATAAATTACTAAAGTATTGTTTTTAAAATGCTATTTTAAAAAGTTTAGTTTGTTTAAATGAAAGTACAAAATTAATTTAGAATTAAATAATATAATATTTAATGTAATAAAATTGTGTCATGATTATTATTTTTGAAATTTAATTGTGTGAGATAATACTGATATGTAAATTAGATCAGCAGTTGAAGATCTAAATAGCCAATCAAATCATCAATTTATTTTGGTATAAAAGTAGATGTTCACATGTTTTTGTGTGCTTTAATAATTCAATTCAATTATATGCTTTTAATACTTAAATAGTTGATTAATAAATAGATAACTTTCTTGATAATTATATTTTTTAATATCAAAGTATCATCTAGTTTATTACTTAAAATATTTTTTTAAAAAAGAAAGTATAGAAAAATTATAAATTTATTAAGTTAAAATCATGCATTGTTAAAGCAACAAAATTCCTTATCAGGTGTTTCTGTTAAAACTTGAACCAGCTTCAGTGGCCAATGGAAATCATATCAGAAATAAGTATATATTTGGGGAAAGTAAGGATGGAGGTACAGTTACTAAGTGAAAATAAAATTCTAGAAATACTCGTGGAAAAAAACATATCATGGTTTATTTTGATATTTTGGACATTGTCAAAGAGATTGGACACAAAAGATCATTGAAAATTTAGTCTAAATGCATTATCTTGTAAGAAAAGATAGCCGTATCTGAAAAGCAAAGCTATATTGTAAAAATTTTAACTTTTAATATTTCTAAGAGGAATATAATTTAAAAGAGTGGTAGTAAATATTTTAAAAGAAATATTATTTTAAAAGAGTTTATTATAAACTTTTCTTTGAAATGATAAAGATATATAAAACCGATAGTACTACAAATATTTTGTATGACAAGCCATCATTCATTAAGAAAGAAGACTGCATTTATTTAATATTTTAAAACCAATTTTGAAATGTTATTTTTTAGAGGAGAAATACCTGGGTAATTAAATTAAAATTATTCTGGCAAAATAACTTTATAATTACTTAATTTAAATTATTAAATTCTAATTTTAATGGGATATAAGTGCATAATTTTTGTGCGAGTAGGACTGAACCCTTATAGATCTGACTGATGCATTCTTTTTAATGGAAAAACTCTGGATAATTATTTTATAACTTCCCAAAGTGATATAACATTTAATAATCATTATACTGAATAGACGATGGACTATAATTTTTATGAACTTTCATCAAAGGATTAATGATTATTTTTCTAAATAATTTCAGATTTAAAAGTTGACTTCACTTCACTTCAATTTTTGATTTCATTTTTTTTTAATTATTCATGAGCAAGCAACTGTGCAGGAAAGAAAAAAAGCTTTGTGTTTGTATTAAAGCTTTGAACAATTGTGTGATACTAGCAACAAACATCGCGAGCAAGTGTCTATAAGGATTTATAATGAAGAAATATTAGAAGAAAGAAAAAAAACATTTTTTTAAATTTACTTTATATTGGATTGGAGTTTTTGTGTAAATATCGTCTTAATTATTTTTATTTACTAATAATAGTATTAAGTTTTATATTATTTTTAGGCAGGAAAATTACATATAAAGTATTTATTAACCTAGTATAATAATTATCGTAAGGAATATTTTATATTTGTAAAGTTTTTTATAAATATTTTTCTGAGTATGATAGTCTTGCTGAATAAATGCTGCTGCTGCTGCTGCTGCTGCTGCTGCTGCTGCTGCTGCTGCTGCTGCTGCTGCTGCTGCTGCTGCTACTACTACTACTACTACTACTACTACTACTACTACTACTACTACTACTACTACTACTACTACTATTATTATTATTATTAAGTTTCAACAATAGTAAACTTTATTGATCCTTTTAGTTACATAGTATTACAATGCCATAGCAAGATACATATTGAATCTTATTATTGTCAGTTCAATTTCAAGTGCTACCATATTCATTTTTTAAAAAGTACATATCTATATGGGTAATTTTACATGAGTGTATCTACTTTAGGAATGTTAATTAATCACATTATTGTCCAATAGGAGTAATTTCTGTATAAGTTCTTCATAAGATAAGTTGCAGTCCCCAACCAGAACAGTGGGGCTTGCATTCATGGCAAGAATTGAATTTATATTATAAATTATAGATTTTATCTTTTGCTTTTCTACTGGCATATATATACAAGCACTATATTCATTGTAATTATTTTTGAGTCAGTGTTATTATTAGAAGGTTTGAATCAATGTAAAGTATTTTGAAATTTTCAAAAGGGCAATCTTGAGAAATTACTATTCCAGTCCCTGGCCCCTCAGGCAGGTAGCTGGATTTATTGCTGAGCCTGCATATATCTTTGTTTCTAATAATCCTGTTATATGGGCTCGGATTTGATTTATCCAATTTGTGACTTTGAAATTTTTATTGATTGCATTAAGTCCTCTGACATTTAAAACAGCAATTTTAAGTTTTATTAATAATTTTTTTTTCCTTTGAGTTTAGGAATTCCTGTCTTCCTACTTTTCTTCCACGATTTCCACTGCATCTTGAAACACCAGGCCACTCTCTTCATCCACTGCTACAGCCCAATTATATATTTTCTGCTCACTGTGAAGATTCTCGTTCAATTCTCACCTTTTTATATCTTCTATCTTGTTTTGGTGGATGCCTAGGTTTGTGCCTATCTTCAGTGTGGATTTTTATTTCAGTAGGCAGATCTGGAGTAATAGCCTCCATCATTTCAGCAGATGTTTTCTTAATAATTGTTGGCCATGGTATGACTTTGGTTGAAATTTTGCATCTTCTATCTACATGAGTTACATCTTCAGTTTCAGTCTCGAGTGCCATAATTTGCATGTAGTCCTTATTCGCACTCTTTGACTGATTTTGTTGGTCACATTTCATATGCCTTACCTTTGCTGTGATGCTCTTATCCTCTTTTTCATTGTTTAATTTTTCTTGCTCATAGAGCTGATCTGGCCTTTACTGGGGTGCCATTTTAAGCTTACTTTGATTATTATTATCTTGTATGTTCTCCAGTGGCTTATTTTCCACTTTTAAACCAACTAGTTCATGGTCAGCCTCAATGTGTTTGATGCGTTTTATGTTCTTGTTTTCCATCACTTCCATTGTATCTTCTTTATCTGTTTTTTGCTTTCTTTGTTTATTATGTTGTATGCCATCCAGTTCCTTATTTTTCCCTTTTACATCATCTAGTTCTGGGTTGCCCTCAATGTGTTTGGTGTGTTTTAGTTTCTTGTCTGTGCTTGTTTTATTTTCTGTGGCTTCGATTATATCTTCTTCATCCGGTTGGTTTATTTCTCCACATTTTTTATTATCTTTTTGCATATTGTCTCTATCTATTTTTGATATTTGGTGTTCATCAGGTGTATTTTCTATTCCAGTCTCAGATTCCGGTCTTTGATTGTTATCTTGATTTTCTTTTTTTGATTGTTTTTTTTGATGAGGCTTCATCTGTTTTGGAGTGACTTCAATTCTTTTGCCTTCCTTTTCAGTGGTTAGTTTGTCTGCCTCAAACAGCTGTGATAGTACTGACTGATCAGCAACTTTCAGCAAACTTTGCTTCATATTTCTTTGTATGTCATCTATTTGTTTATAATTTTTTTGCATGTCACCCATCTCTTGGTCACACTCTTCATGTTTGGCATATTTTCTCTTCTTATCTGGCCTTGTCTGATTTTCTGTTCCTTCCTTTGTATATTCTTTACCTGTCATTTCTGCCCATTTTTTTTATTTTTTTTGCATGCCATCTATTTCTCGGCCAGTCTCTGGGTGTTTGGGATTTTCTATCTTCTTGTCTGGGTTTGCTTGATCTTCCAGTTGCTCTGTTGTGTATTTTTTAATTAATATTTGCTCTGTTTTAGCTGTTGACTGGTCATTGCTGTTGTGCTTTCTTCCACAGTCTATTGCCAGGTGATCTTTACTTCCACACACAAAACATTGTGGCCTAAGCCCTTTAATTTGTATCATCAGTATTGCTTTCTGATCCATTATTATGCTTGGAATGTCTTCAGGTCTTATGCCTTCATTCATTTTGATCTTGAAATAGAAGCTGTTTGAATAAACTAGTGTAGGCGTGTCTGAGCGATATATTGGCTTCATGTATATCGATTGCTCAAAGGGTTTCATTAATTTTGTGAAATCATGTATATTATACCCAAAATAGGTATTTTTAATAATGCCAGGGTGATAGTTTTGCATCTCTCTATCTATAATCACAAGAACATAATTTTCCAAAGTATTATTTTTTTCTTGAAAATCTGTACATTGCGTTTCATGAATGAATTCTACCGCCAGATATCTTGAGTTGGTATGCTCTCCTATGGTTGAAACTGAGCTCCACATTTTGTTGTTAGATAACTCTTTATATAGTATTTCCTTTGGAAACTTGTAGAGAGAGGGATTTCTATTTGTTGCTGCTAAGATGATTGATTTATTTGAAAAAAATCTCTTAAATGACACGAATATTTTTTTCGGTATGGTTTCATTAAATCTGCTATTTATCTCTTGCACTTCTTCTTTTAACCAAACGTTTTGTAAAGGCAAATCGGCATCATATTGATTCATATTTATATCATTTACTTCATTCAGGTCACCCTGATTGGCCCTTCTAAATCTTGGGATTTGTTTTGCATTTTGCAAATTAAATTCAGCTATGTTCGCATATGTTGTCTGTGCTCTAATGTTGCTATATATTCATGAAGTCTGATTCGTGCCAAACTTTATCTTGGATTCTGATGTGGACGCCATATTGACAATATCTAGAGTCTGAATAGCGCTTAGAAAAATTAAAAGTTATAAGCAATAAATCACTTACTTTGTGAGTAAAAAGTCCGTTTTCTCTGATAGGTGTGAATATTAATTATCTTCAAGTGATGTTTTAAGCAACTGTTTTTTGGCAATTCAGTATTTTTTTATACTTTTGTTGGAAACGTTTATCTACTTCGTCTAACTAAAGGCACAGTAGGACCGCATTATTATTATTATTATTATTATTATTATTATTATTATTATTATTATTATTATTATTATTATTATTATTATTATTATTATTATTATTATTATTATTATTATTATTATTATTATTATTATTATTATTATTATTATTATTATTATTATTATTATTATTATTATTATTATTATTATTATTATTATTATTATTATTATTATTATTATTATTATTATTATTATTATTATTATTATTATTATTATTATTATTATTATTATTATTATTATTATTATTATTATTATTATTATTATTATTATATTTCAAAGCAAACTTTATTAGGCAAAAAAAAGGTTACATTCTTATCAAGTAATACATTGTATAAAACATCATATTCTAGGATACATCTTGAAACACAGAAAATATACTTTTGTTTTTTTTAACCATTAGCGTCTTTTGCAGTTCACACCTTTTAGATTTTTCAGTTCTTATTATGAGTTCATTTCAGTTTTTCATTTTTCAGAGGTTGTATTTGGTCTATCCATTATAAGGCTGCTTTTATTTTAAATAGAGACCATGTGGCAGCATAAATGTCCGGTGGTGCTAGAAGATTGTCCCTTTCCTTAAGTTTTCCTAGTTTGTTGTGATATGTGTTGGGATGTCTTCTTGGATTGTTTCCTAAAGTGAAAGCACATCTAGTACACCATAAGGCATATATACTGAAAATTGCTGCACGTATTATAGGTATTTTATTTTCATTGAAAGCCTTTAGCATTTTTTCTATTGTGGTTTCCCTTTTCCTGTAATTATTCACCATCATTTGTCTGACTTTTTCTAAGCCTTTACAGTGATATATTAAATGTTCTTGTGTTTCTTCTTCCCGGTGACGTAAAGCACACATTGGATCAACATTTAGGTAAAATCTTCTGAACCGAATGAAATGTGCTGTAGGTAGTGCATTTAAATTCAATTTGAGGATGAAGTCAAACAATTTAGGTTCTAAATACCATGTTTTGTACTATTTGAGTAATTGACTATTATTTATTCCATTACTCAAAAAGTACAAAACATGGTATTTAGAACCTAAATTGTTTGACTTCATCCTCAAATTGAATTTAAATGCACTACCTACATTATTATTATTATTATTATTATTATTGTTGTTGTTGTTGTTGCTGTTGTTGTTATTATTATTATTATTATTATTATTATTATTATTATTATTATTATTATTATTATTATTATTATTATTATTATTATTATTATTTATGAGATATGGATCAGAAAATGTCTAAAAGTGACCAACTAGTAATTTTTCACTATAAGTAAAATTCGTAAAATATATTAATTTTTACATGATGTATTTTTTTTAGATTGCTTGGAATATTTTATAGTATTACTTTATCATATGAATGTACGATTATGTGTGTGTGCATTAAATACACATAGAACTTATTTTTATTGTTATAGAAATATGAGCTAGATTTTTTTTTTAAAAAAAAGATATGTACATTTTTCTTTTATATTACCAATGTAATATAATTTAATGATACACATAATTTATATGATTCTTTAGTAAAGGGACCCTATTATTTTAAAATGTTTTAAGGTATTGATTTAATACATTAATACAAAATTATTTGTTTTTCTGTTGCTGAATTTTTGAAAGTGAAATAACCTATTTTTGTTATTTTAGATTGTTGAAGTAATACTGAATTTTATTTATTGTTTTAGAATAATGTTTTGGTAATATTTGTGATGTAGATAGATAAATCTATTATAACATTTTTAAGTGATAGTGATCTTGGGATTATGAAAAGAAACCAAAGGGATGCTTGTATATAGGATTTATGAGGAATAGAAAGTAATTTTATTATTATATTAATAGTTTATGCAAGTACAGATAATGTAGCCCTGTAACTTATATATTTTCCATGGGCAGTTTCTTTCTTAGTATTAAGTATTTTGATGTTCGAAGGAGCTGAATGAATAGCCTTGAAATTATTTTATAGTGGATGTCATTAGACAAAGAAGTCATGCCTCTTCATATTCACTGTTGCCATGTTGTTTATCCTATATATGTTTACACTATTGAGTCTAAACTCTAGTTAGTTCTTCATGCCTATGCATCGAATTATTATCATAATTTCAAAAGTTATTGCATTGTACAGAACTGTATTTATGAAGAATAATAATAAATAATTTTGGGGATTCTACAATTGTTATTGTGGAAAAAGGATAAGATAGGTTTTTCTTGCTTTGGTTTATGTTGAGATCAAATACAAATGAGATTAAAAGTAAATAAACTATAAGGATAAAGAATCATAAATATTTCCATATTTTATTAAAAATTTTTTTTTAGTTGAAATATATATGATAAACAAAACAAAATATACATTTCGTAATTAGCTCTAGCTTGCAAATAATGATCACTAGATGGGGCTCTACCTTTAGCTCCCAAACAAGCTTTTTGTTTACATAAATGCTGAGAGAGACAGCACTAAACACCAGACCATGGTTTCTAGGTGAGACAACTAGTTCGAACTATGGTTAGTGATCATATATATATATATAAGTGATAATAAATTATTCACGAGAATTTTGAATAATTTTGAATATTTTGATTACACATGGTAATGCATATTTTTAGAGAATAAATCATTCCGACAAACAACATAAAATAAAACAAGTACTTATATTTTATGAATACTATTTTATATTTAGAACATGCATAAACCCATACGTAGAGAATTTATATTGGAGTAGTACCAACAAGATGTGTAAAAGTATGTTAATTATATTATTTTATTTAAGTCAATTTATTTTATTTAATGAACCAAAATAAATATTTTTGAATAATGTCAGCACTATCATAGTAGAAATTTAATTATTTGATGACAAAATCTATGAACATATATCGAAAACAGATGTTTTTTTAGTAATTTATAATTTTATATTTTGTGTATGCTTATGAAAAACATGTCATTAATACATGTCACTTAGTAGATATTATACTAAACCATAATTGTATATGTAATTAGTAGTAGTATTATTATTCTTATTGTAAAAAATATGAAAAGTTATAAGTCGGAGTAAATGCTTATGTACTTGTAGATTTTTTTTATTTTTAATTTATTTTAAAATGAAAAAGTATGTAGTTTATCTAAGATGTAATTGTAAAGTTGTACATAGTTTTTTTTTTTTTTTGTTTCAAGTCTATAATAAATTTTGTTAAACTTGTTTTTGTAAAATTTTGTGTAATATTATTTTTTCACAATACAAATACATGATTTCCAGATATTAAACCAAACATAATATTTGCACAGTATTTATATGATCATTTACTTAAGAAATTACAGTGCTTCAGAATATGGTTTATTTGAGAAATTTCATTTTACATTATTATTATCATTATGGTCATAAATTAGTTATATAATTTATTGCATAAAATTATAATATTATTCATTGCCGCATATTCTAGATTATCATTCTATTTAAGATGCCACATGAAAACGAAAAGATTATATTATATAATTTATTGTTATTATTATTATTAATAGTTACCATAACATTGAAAAGTAGATAAGATTGATAATTTACATCGAAGATTAGTATTATTCTTTGTTATTATTATTAGTTAGGTGTAATTGAGGGGGATACAAAATCCTTTATCATACTTAACTACAGAAAATTATAAATTGATTAGAGATAGTTTAGAGAACCTGATATTATTATAATTATATTATTTTAGTAAAGAGATTACGATTTATTTATTAGAGTAATATTAGATTGATTATTATTTTAAAGTCATAAGAATGCTATGAATTTATTATTATTTAAAATAATAAAGGGGGTAGTATTCTTATGCCATTGAAGTTGTAGCCTGTGAGATATTAGCTCAATGTAATTCTTTATTATTTGTACTTCACTTCATTGTCTCATGATTTATTAATTTTTATTATATTTTCCCAGTAGTGAGGGTACAATATATTGTAATGGTCAAGTTTTGTATATTCGCTTAACATAATCTAGAATCCTGACAAAGAGACCAAAGCTGACTAGACCAGGATTGTGATGTCCAAAATCCGACCAAACTTCAATTTGTTTGCCAGTACTCCGTGACTCAAGACCCTACGCATGACCATACTTGAAGTTACATGTAGTATATCCATTTTTCGCAGCCGGCATAGAGCAGGGAGAAACATGAAACTCGGGATTTAAATATATATATATATATTAACTAATTAAATTGCTACTAGCATGAAATTAAAGATAACTTTCATAAATCGTTATTAATGCAAATATAGTTAGATCACATATATAATTAACTAAAACTGAATTGAATTGAAATAGGAACGAGAAATAAAATGAAACCAGAATAAATTTAACATATATTTATTAAACAAAACATAATTTAATGTGGGAAAAGCATGCAGGCTTTATAATGTGAGGATTTGACATTTCTCCTCATCAAATTTTTAATTATTAATATGAAGATACATTTAAAGAATCACTAAGTTGTGCCTAAACAAGATTCAGCCAATTACTATTGAAAGTGGTAGCTGCCATTATAAATTTGCTGTACCAGTCTTAGGCAAAATATTTATTATCTTTTTCTTTTAAATATATTTTTATTTAAACATTTAAATAAATATTTTAAGCAAAATATTTATTTTGACATTATTACTTTAATAAAGTATGAGCGTATAATTTAGCTCAGAGTAGAGATTGAACCCAGAAACCAAAGGTATAAATGTCAGTTTAATACTGAATAATTAATTAAATTATGGGATTAAGAATTGGCTATAAAGAGAACACTGACACACTACAATACTGGCAAATTACAATAACAGAGCACACCCTGCAGATAGATTAGAATCAGAGGTTTTCGTGACAAACACTGGTAGGTACCCTGGAACCAAGCATCCTGCTGCTAAAAAGGTCAGGGTGGCTAACACAACTGCTAGCAATTATTACATATGGTCTTACTAGTGTGTGCCTCAAAAAAAGGTAAGAAGGGATGGTCTTTCCTGAAGTCCCATCTTAAGGAGAAGATCCAGAAAATGTTAAACATAGAACATGAATTTAAGGTATCTAATCCACCAAACGAAAGTATAACATTAATTATTACAAAAATATGGGGCAATAGCCCAGTCAGTACTACTATCATGAGCCAATTCTAGCAATGCTATATAAAATCAAGTGACATTAGAGGAATAAAACATATAATAAACTCTGGTTTATAGGTTTCAATCTATACATATAATTTATTACAGGGGAAGGGAAAGTATATTGATCGAATGGCCAAATAACTTCTGAATATACTTTCATATTATTACTAAGACTAGTACATTGCTTTAATCTCAATAAGATGAAATTTAACAGCAGGCTACACTACATTTAAAATTAAATAAAATTATAGGAATTCGAACCAGTGAGCATCGATAATGTTATTAAGAAAATAGCTATGGGGAAGATATTTGCAATTATAACTCCACATATTTATTATGTTTAAATACTCACTGCTTCAAAGCATTGGCATATGAATAAGAATAACAGTAAAGAAATATTATAGGCACAGCTGCAGTGATAGACAAAGAAATGAGCATAGGTTACAATTAGTTGTATTAAGATATAGACAAGTTATACAAATGAAATAACATTTACTTAAAAGAGAATTGATAATAAAATATTTATAGGAGTTTTAAAAAAAATTACATTATTTATAGTTTGCTAGCTTTAAACTTTGAAGTGGAAAATTTTAATTTAGAAATAGTTCATTAACACTGAGATCTGAGAATATGGATTGGCTTTACCGATTAATTAGTTGCCGGTCTGTAGAAGCAAGTGTTGTCTTTCAGATAGTATTGTCTTCTTGAGTGGGCATAGCTGGATGGTTTCTTGTGGCAGCTCTGGTGGTTGAAGCATCGGCTAACAGTGATCACATCATTCTTTCATTGGGTTTAGGAGCAGCCATCACCTTTCTCCCATCAGATCTTTCAAAGATCGATCTAATGTGGATTCAGCATGGCAACACCCTTCTAAAATTAATGACCTCTTTTCTACAAGCTTAAAATGTATTTTATTTATACTTTTACTAGAAAAATAACCTGCACCACCTGGAAACCCATTAACTCTATCTAAAATATTACACTAAAATGTAACATTTCTCAATTTGATCAAACTTACTTTTATTTAGGTTTCCATAACACCGCAAATCTTCTCCCAGGTGTCAAAATCATTTTGCTACAATGAGTTTAATGACTATTTTTGCTATAAATAAATTTGAGTATAGCAATTATCAACTTTCTAAATTTGATTTAATCCCAGGTGCCATGGACTTAAATGTGAATCTGTTTTGGGCTAACTTTTTATTTTAACTAATTTAACTAAGAACTTTTTGCTCTTTTACAAAAACAAAATCACGCCACTCTCTCTCTCTATATATATTATTATTATATAAAGTGAATCAAACATCCACTTACGAATTTATATTTATTAAATTTAATAAATTTTCATCTCTACTATTTAAAAATTATAACATTAAATTTTATATTTTGTAAATAAATGATTTAACATTATATTCGCTGCAATAACTACTAGTCTATATATGTACAGCGTTTAGTCATCTGTGCATATATAATGCCGTGGACCCAGATGTGATAGAAAGGTTTATACGTTTATTTATTAAAATATTCATTTTAATAGAGTTTGAACCCCGCATAGATGGGTTTGGTGGTTAAACTGAAAAGTGCAATGAGAAAGGCTTGAACCTGACCGTTGCAATATATATATATATATATATTATAAATTTACTTTTTCAATTATGTAAATGACTCATTAAGTTTATGATATAGTGCTAAGTATTTTGTTAAGACAGTGACTACAA
The DNA here is from genome assembly GCA_028023455.1 of Epiperipatus broadwayi. Classification (NCBI taxonomy): domain Eukaryota; kingdom Metazoa; phylum Onychophora; class Udeonychophora; order Euonychophora; family Peripatidae; genus Epiperipatus; species Epiperipatus broadwayi. Next base: position 902,717 of record JAQFVV010012608.1, on the reverse strand, counting down.
CTAATGATTATCAAGAGTTATTACATGACTTGTTACATCAGTGTGTCATTGGATAAAGATTATACAATATACAATTATATATTATTGTTGATAATGATTTTAACATTTTTCCTAGATGTAGATTTATTGAATTTAGTATATTAAAATTAGAAACAAAATTATTTTTGTTAATTCATGAATATATGAAGAGCAAGTGTTTTAAAATTTTCATTATAATAACCAAAAAACATTTTTTTAATATTACATTTCTTCATATAATTTAGAATTAAATAAAATCAATATATGTTTTTACTACTATCTTTATTTTACTTTTTTTTAAAATTATATATATATATATTAAATATGTTTTTTTTTTTTTTTTTTTAAGATCAACTGGGAAAGACGCATAGTAAAAAGTATTAATAAAATGTGTCAAGATTTAACTATTCCTCTTGCTAAAAAGGTATATTTTTATTCCGAAATTATATATTTTAATTATTTTAAATTGCATTAATGGTTATTATGTTATGTTTAACTAATTTAGAAATAACAGTGATAATTACATTGGTGAAGTAATAAAAAATACTAAGAAAGTTTATATAAATACATTTGTTTATAAAAATATCATTTTGAATTATTTGATAAAAATATAATAATTGGTGACTAGAAAATTGAAAAGATCGATGAATGAAAAAGAAGAAAAGGCTGATCTAGAACAGCAGTCGGAAACTTGTGGTCTGCGGACCACAGGTGATCCATGTCTTAAATTTATTGGTCGCAAAAAATTCAGATATTATTTAAATTTGCTAAGCTCATTTAATAAATTTTTTTAATAAAAAATAAATTTTGTTTAAGCCTTATTATTATATGTAAAATAAAACAAAAACATTATATTACTAATTGATTTGTTACAAAATACCACTGTGACTTACAAAATATCTACCACAAACGCATTTAATTAACTTCTACTCGTTCAGTGACATAGAAAAGGTAACAAAATTAGAATACCTAATTCTATGAAATATTGAGGAGGCATCAAATTTGACTAGCCAATATAATACAATAATAACCAGTACAATATATTTTTACTAAAATTCTTTCACAACCATGGTTTCATCTATTAAAAAATAGACCTTTTCAAGTGATACTTAACTAAACTATATATATATAATTAAAACAGGTAAAACTTAGTATATGTATTGCCACACACTGCAAGCTGGATTAATCAATGGAAGCCAGAAGGTACTCGTCCAATATCCCCAGACTAGTTTCTGGCTTGTGGTTTTCGTCAGTGAATAGACTTGGGTATAAGACCACTGCACCTATATCTTAGTGTGTGGCAATATGTGTAGTGAGTTTTGCCTGTTTTAATAACAGTTATAAGCAAACATAAGAAATGATGATCATGTAATGTTTATATATATATATATATACACACCCACACAATAAAAATAATAATAATAACGGTAATAAAGTATTATAAACAATCCTTAAATTCACAGAAGTACTTTCGGTGCTGAAAGTACTTCTGCGAATTTAAGGATTGTTTATAATACTTTGTTACCATTATTATTATTATTTTTATTGTAATTACAATTTTGTTTTAATTTACAGACATTTTATTTTTATATTACATATATATATATGGTTAGTTGAATTTTACTTGAGTTGTATTTGTTAATAAATGAAAGCATAGTTGTTGAAAAATTTTACTAATATTTTGTTGTTTTGTGTTGTTTTGTAGTGTTATATGAATTTTTATTTTAATATATATATATATTATAACGATCCAAAAGAAAGTGGAGACAGAAGTCTATGATATCTAACCGCAATCTCCACTACAAGGGCGCCATCTAGGCATTTGAGCCTAGGAAAATTTATAAAGTAGGCAGATACATGCTGTTAAGATTCCACTTTATTTAAATATTTAGACCATTAGCCCATTGTCACTAGTTCATGGAGATGCAGAGATAAGAAATAACATATTTAGTTTGTATATATAAAAAAATAAAAGCCACTGCCAGTAATTAACACACAAACATTTATTAACGCATGTATAAATAAATTTTGAGGAATACATTTAACATTTTATATTAACTTTTAATCTTAAATAGATTGCAATAATGAGTTTAATATTTATTTAGTGGGTTGAGTATGAATAGACTACATAGATCTGCATTTGAAAAGAAAATATTCTTTCCCTTATTTAACCTTAGGCCAAAAGTTTGCACTCAAACCGGCGTCAATCCATCTGATACATTTATGTATTTAATGTAGCATGAAAATACAACAGCACATATATACTATACTGTCAGGAATGGACATCTGAACTGTATAGTTAGAGAAGACATTGACTCTTGACCAATATAGGAATGTTCCATCTGTATGGCAAGAAGAACAATAAAATAAAAACTCCATAGGAAGGGACAGCGATCCTTTTTGCCAACTCACAATCCCTTCCATAGGCAAAAGGATTTTGTGGAGTATACAGTGATTCTGCACGTAGTGAAACTCATACTACAACTACTAATTACACAAATATATCCAATCCATTGACCTAATTCAACCACAAAAAGAATAACCTAAGATTACCCTCCCTTAATAGAACTTTACAAATCTATATAGCCATTCACGCCTGACTTACATTTAACATTTAGATACATTCGCACAGATGGATCTATTAAAGTTTGTTTTTTTAATGTTGAGCATAGATCGACTACACAGATTACACACTCAAAAACATTTCAAAATAAACATAAATGATCAAACTATGAAGTCATTGATGTAATTGCATGAGGGAATTCACAAAAAACCCAATGGCATTCATCATAAAATGCTGCATTAACACCAATAACTAAAAAGACATCCAAATAAATACATTTTACATATTCACCATAAGATATCATTATTTACCGAAGGTCTATATATTTTAATCACATATGAAAACAAAAATGTAATTAAACGTGAACGAATCCATGCAAGCGCCCTGCCCAACTAAAATTTAATGCATTTAATAATTTAAACGATAAATATTAATACAAGTAAAATAATAAAATGGAAATGATTTTTTTAGCAACCAAATATGTAAAAATTAAACATTTATAATTAATTTGAAACATAAGTCAGAGAAAAGTTCTTTTTTTCAAAATTTAGATTAACTGATCAAATCTTTAAAGTTCTTAATTACTTCAGATTTTAAAATCGTTCAGTTCAATTGCTTACGGTAGAAGAGTCCAGGTTCCTGTTGGCAATTCCCACAAAGACTTTCATGGAAAACTAGTCTGATATTCTGGAGGTAGCATTAGCTGGTTCCATACTGGTATCAGAGTCTTTTAATTTTTAAAATAAGTGAGAGAGACTGACAAGTGCATCTTATTGTTCGTCTCACCAAATCAAGCTGAAAACATACTGGAACTCAATATTTTTCTTTTTATAGTAAATTTTCAGATTGAACGAACAAAGACATCACAAATCCAAATTTTTGTTAAGGTCTGAGAAGCTTGGTGCTTCCATTGGTCAAGCTAAATTCTCTTTATTCTCTTATCTAATTTTCATCTGACTTTTTAATTACACAAGAGCCCCAAGGCTAGCTTGCTTTTCAATTAGTAAACAATCATTTTCATTTACAGATTACAGGAATTAATTAATACATGTTTTTATTTTTACTTACGTTATTTCTTTATTAAAATATTTTTATATTTAAATCTTGTATTTTTTTATAAAAAAGTATGTTCAAATACTTTTTTTATTTATAAAAAAAATATTTTTAAAGTTTTGCATCTGTGCGAATATATATACATTTAACAAACATTTTAATTTTAGCATTTAGTTTTTTTTAATACATTTATTTTTATTTGCAAACTTAAAAGTTTTTATTTCAAATTAATGTAACAGCATATTTATATATCGTTACATATCAGTAAACTTCCTCAAAAAAACAAAAACAAAAAAAAAAGAATTTACTTAGTATTAGTAATTACATTACACAAATTAATTATATGAAAATTTCAAAGAGACAAACCTTTTTTTTTAAAAGACAAAACAGTAATTACACCCAAATGTAATGATAAAAAAAAGTTGACTGTTGATTCCTTACTACCAGCTAAATTTCTGCCCCCCCCCTCCAAATTTCTTTTCTTCTACTTTTAGCTATTACTTACACAAGTTGAATGATTAGATTTTAATTTAACAAGACTTTTTAAAAAAAAAAATTAAGATTTATATTTATTATTACATTTTATTCCTCGCAATTATTTTTACATATGTGCAATTTTTCTTACTGGCAGTACCTTTAAAACACAATTCAACCTATAACTTTACGTTAATACAAAAATATATTTATACTCATTTCAGGAAAAATATTACAGGCCTGATTTATTTTCAAAAATACTCATGGTTTATTAAACATCTGGCTATAACTTTACATTAGTACAAAAATGTACTTATTTCAGAAAAAAAATGTTACTGGCATGAATCACTTTTAAAATTCTCAGGACACTTGTGGTTTATTAAACATCGGCCCAAGTTGGGTAGCCAGTTATAACAATCCAAAAGAAAGTGGAGACAGCAGTCTATGATATCTAACCGCAATTGGCACTACAAGGGCGCCATCTAGGCATTTGAGCCTAGAAAAATTTATAAAGTAGGCAGATATGTGCTGTTAAGATTCCTCTTTATTTAAATATTTAGACCATTAGCCCATTGTCACTAGTTCATGGAGATGCAGAGATAAGAAATAACTTATTTAATTTGTATATATATATATAAAAATAAAAGCCACTGCCAGTAATTAACAAACAAACATTTATTAATGCATGTATAAATAAATTTTAAGGAATACATTTAACATTTTATATTAACTTTTAATCTTAAATAGATTGCAATAATGAGTTTAATATTTATTTAGTGGGTCAAGTATGAATAGACTACATAGATCTGTATTTGAAAAGAAAATATTTTTTTCCCTTATTTAACCTTAGGCCAAAAGTTCGCAGTCAAACCAGCGTCAATCCATCTGATACATTTATGTATTCAATGTAGCATGAAAATACAACAGCACATATATATACTATACTGTCAGGAATAGACATCTCAACACTATTGTTAGAGAAGACATTGACTCTTGACCAATACAGGAATGTTGCATCTGTATGGCAAGAAGAACAATAAAATAAAAACTCCATAGGAAGGGACAGCGGTCCTTTTTGCCAACTTACAATCCCTTCCATAGGAAAAGGGGTTTTGCAGAGTATACAGCGATTCTGCACATAGCAAAACTCATACTACATCTACTAATTACACAAATATATCCAATCCATTGACCTAATTCAACTACAAAACGAATAACCTAAGATTACCCTCCCTTAATAGAACTTTACAAATCTATATATCCATTCATGCCCAACTTACATTTAACATTTAGATACATTTGCACAGATGGATCTATTAAAGTTTGTTTTTTTTAATGTTGAGCATAGATCGACTACACAGATTACATGCTCAAAAATATTTCAAAATAAACATAAATGATCAAAATATAAAGTCATTGATGTAATTGCAAGAGGGAATTCACAAGAAACCCAATGGCATTCATCACAAGATGCCACATTAACACCAATAACTAAAAAGACTTTCAAATAAATACATTTTAGATATTCACCATAAGATATCATTATTTACTGAAGGTCTATAATCACATATAAAAACAAAAACATAATTAAACATGAACGAATCCATGCAAGGGTCCATGCCCAACTGAAATTTAATGCATTTAATAATTTAAACAATAAATATTAATACAAGTAACATAATAAAATAGAAATGATTTTTTTAGCAACCAAATATGTAAATTAAACATTTATAATTAATTTGAAACATAAGTCAGAGAAAAGTTCTTTCTTTCAAAATTTAGATTAACTGATCAAATCTTTAAAGTTCTTAATTACTTCAGATTTTAAAAGCGTTCAGTTCAATTGCTAATGGTAGAAGAGTCCAGGTTCCTGTTGGCAATTTCCATGAAGACTTTCATGGAAAACCGGTCTGATATTCTGGAGGTAGCATTAGCTGGTTCCATTCTGGTATCACAGTCTTTTCATTTTTAAAATAAGTGAGAGAGAACAACAAGTGCATCTTATCATTCATCTCACCAAATCAAGCTGGAAACTTACTGGAACTCAATATTTTTCTTTTTATAGTAAATCTCTAGATTGAACGAACAAAGACATCACTAATCCAAATTTTCGTTAAGGTCCGAGAAGCTTAGTGCTTCCATTGGTCAAGCTAAATTCTCTTTATTCTCTTATCTAATTTTCATCTGACTTTTTAATCACACAAGAGCCCCAAGGTTAGCTTGCTTTTCAATTAATAAACAATCATTTCCATTTACAGATTACAGAAATTAATTAATACATGTTTTTATTTTTACTTATGTTATTTCTTTATTAAAATATTTTTATATTTAAATCTTGTATTTTTTTATAAAAAAGTACGTTCAAATACATTTTTTATTTATATAAAAAAATATTTTTAAAGTTTTGCATCTGTGCGAATATATATATACGTTTAACAAACATTTTAATTTTAGCGTTTAGTTTTTTTTAATACATTTATTTTTATTTGCGAACTTAAAAGTTTTTATTTCAAATTAATGTAACGGTATATTTATATATCGTTACAATATATATATATTAATTCTAATATTTTTGCGGAAAAAAGATGTCATATTATTATTACTATTTATGGGATATTCTGTGTAATGAAAAAGCTAAATGCTGACGTTTCAGTACAATATCAAGTACCTTCCTCAGAGCATCCTCTTTCTCAAATCATAAAAATGCATGGGAGATTTAAAATCATTTTTATCATTTTTTTTCTCCTCATATTTAAATTCTATTGGTTGAGAAGTTTTAAAATTTATTTTATCTTCCAATAGCTTCTTCCAATTGTTGTCAATCTTCATTAATTCACACCTTTCATTCATACTCTTGGACCTTTTAAAAATCTCTATAGCTTCTCTTAGCAATCTCTGGTCATATTGTTCAATTTTTGCTAAAATATTTGTTTTTTCAAAATTGATATCATGATTTGTTAATTTTATATGAGAAAAACCCAATTCATCAGCTATTTATTCTCATATAAAATTAACAAATCATGATATCAATTTTGAAAAAACAAATATTTTAGCAAAAATTGAACAATATGACCAAAGATTGCTAAGAGAAGCTATAGAGATTTTTAAAAGGCCCAAGAGTATAAATGAAAGGTGTGAATTAAAGAAGATTTACAACATTTGGAAGAAGCTCTTGGAAGAGAAAATAAATGTTAAAACTTCTCAACCAATAGAATTTAAATATGAGGAGAAAGAAAACGATAAAAACAATTTTAAATCTCAAATGCATTCTTATGACTTGAGAAAGAGGACGCTCTGAGGAAGGTACTTGATATTGTACTGAAACGTCAGCATTTAGCTTTTTCATTACACGGAATATCCCACAAATAGTAATAATAATATGATATATATATATATATCTTATTTTTAATTGCCATTTATCAAAATTTTTTCCAGAGATTATTTTAATTCCTGATTCATACAATCTTTTTTTTTTCAAACTACTCTCTATAATCTGATTTTCTTATGTTAAAACATAAATATATATTGGTTAATTAGTTGCAATAATGCTCTGAATTAAAATCCTAAATTTTTATGAGAAAATTAATGCAAAACAATGATTTATATAATAAAAAGTTAAAATTAGGCTGTGATGATAAAGACTAAATTTACATTGGCAATGTAATTAAATTTTTTTATCATCACTCAGCTTATTCAATTTGTATAGAAAATATATCATGAGAAGTACCACATTCAATTAATAATATATATGTATTCAAAATTAATGAAATACTTTCAAAATACATAAGATCTTAGGATGCTTATTAGAATGATAAATAAATAAATTGAATAATTATTACTCAAAATTTTATAAGAAGTAAGTTCATTAAAAATCTTTTGACTGCCACTATAAAATGAATGGCAACAATAAACATTATTAGTTATGCATTTTTATTGATTATTCACAAATATATTTTATCCATAATCCTTAAATATTATCTTCAAGAATTCATAATATATTAAATGCAATCCATGATCCTTGAATTCCAGAAGTGGCCATATATTCACTACTTGAAAATAAACAGAGCACTAATAAAATAATGAGAATAGAGTGAAAACATGAAATTATAAAAAATTTAAAGTGGATGCAAATTATGATGACAAAAATATTAAAGGAGTTTAAAAATTATTGTGAAAATAGAAAAATAGCAAAAGATTTTGTTTCCAATAGCAAAGGATACCATACTCAAAAAATTTATAACAGCCCAAAAGTGAGAAATGTGCAGTGAAAAACCTGGCAATGATTTTGAGAGGAAAGGCCATGTTTTTAAAAACAAAAATTAGTGTTATTAAAAATTAATTTGTTTGCTGTTATTCTTCATTGAATGATTGTTTGGACATTGGAAAACAAGAGTAAAAAAATATTGATAGGTCTCATGTAAAACATTTTTTTTCTTTTAGAACCTGTATTTATTTTATATAAATCTATATAATCTTAAACATTAAATTAGCATAGCTTAATATAAATGCAATCACTGGAGAGTAAATAAGTCTCCATTTTTGGCTAAGATTAAATAACATGCAGTTGATAAAAAGTGTAAAATATAATGGGAGTCATTTATTTTTTAAACTTTTAGTGTATATCAACTTATCTTTGACATCAGTAATGTAAATTCAGTGCAAACTCATTATATCAGTCAGATTCAAATCTGTTGTTTAAAATTATTAAATTAATATCAATTTTATAAAAATGGAGATCAGATCTTGCTTTAATGACTTTGCTTTAATAATTAAACAGAAGTTAATAGTTAAAATAAATTAAATTAGCATAACTCAATATAAATGAAATTAAGGAAGTAAATCAATATCCTCTTCAGACTATAATTAAATAAAACTTTTTTGATAAAGTTTGATGGATAAAATGGATTGTTTTATAATTTAAGCTTTTAATGTTTATAAGATTATTCTTGCCAAAGCTAATAAAAATGAGTATGAACTCAATATATTAGCTAGATAAAAACATGTATAATAATTATAAAATAAATAATAAATATCTTAAATAATCGGTGGATCCAACCTATTTTTAATTCTTTCTCAACAGAATATTATTTATTTATAGCCTAAAAGAAAGTGTTGTGTATTCCATTAATTACATTTATATTGAGGTATGACAATTAAATGCTGGAGTTATTAATTTCTGTTTAAATTATTAAAACATGGTCATTAAAAGTCAGCTTTATTATGCATTACATGTAATTGTTTACTAATTCAATAATTACTGATATCATGTTTTCAAATGACTAATATGTGAATTTTAATTCACTCTGAATCTTTATCAATACTAACAGAAATAATACTATAAACATCGAAGATCTCAAGAATAATGGGATTCATTTGATATTTAATCTTTTGTCAATAGAATATTATTTATTCATAGCCTATTATATCATTTTTTTTAAATCTTTAATTATATATTTTTTATTTAATCATTATGTTATGTTAACAATTTCTATGTATGTATATATTATTCATTTATATTATTGACATAATATGAAACAGCTAATTAATATGGTTGAAACAGGGTAAACTTTATAATACAGATGTAGTTTATTTAAAATAAATAAAAGTTTCAAAAGAAGTGAAGGAAATATTTTATATGATATTTTTCATTTGCTAGTAAATATTATAAAATATTTACGGAGTCCTTTGAATTAGGATTCCACACCCCACCTTCAACAAACAGAATTATAGACAATACCAAAGACAAAATACCTTCTGATCAAATAGCCCAAGCAGTTTACAAAATTTCATCTCCACCCAATGGATGTAGAGCAGCATATTATGGTGAGACCCATGCCAACATCACTACCAGAATATCTCAACATCATTATTTATACAGGAGAGTTCTAAATAATACTGAAAACAAATCTATATTCTTTGAGCATCAAAAACAATAGGCCATGAGTTTAACCCACTATGGCAAAGGCACTGTACACTGAACATAATGATATGAAACGAAAGATAACAGAAGCATGCTTTATTGCAAATGACAACTATGCAATAATCAGAAAAGAATTGTGGTTTGCAATCTTCAGAAAATGGTCTTTGTGAAAGAAAACAATGAATAAATTTTGCAAAAATTACCACTAAACTTCATTTAAAATCTCAATGTAAGCTGACATTCCCAAAATAGGCTATGAATATGTAGACTTAAGTTCTCTGAAAGCATCTGTATAATTCTTTTGTAAAAATAGTAAGCTTCACTTTTTTGTGTAAAGTGCAAATTAAAACTTACCACTCAAAGGTGAAGTAAAAAACAAGGATTTTATTTCTATTATGATATTCTTCAATGGATACACCATTTTAAATAGGAAACTAAAGGACAGTTTTTATTAATTAATAAAGATTCTAATATGTCAAAAGTACTGATGTCGTTTAAATGTTCATTCTGTTTATGGAATTTTTAATGTAATGAAAAATTAACCAGTAGGTATTTGACCAGGTCAGATCTGATGTCTTATTTGACGATTGAAAAGGTGATCTTATCACAGAGCAGTTTAAATAATCTTGGAAATCTAACAGATAAGATGTCATTTTGAAAAAAATGTTAGTCACGTGATCACCAGGGGAAAAAATATATATTTGTGAAAAAATAATATGTGCATATATATTCAAAGAAAAATAAATTTTTTTTTAAAGATTTTTTTTGTAAATTGAAGTTATATAATGCGTAATTTTCTATCTTTAATTTCTAGTCAAGAGATAATAAGAAAATAATTATTAAATCATATTAATTCTATCATAAATGTAGAAAAACGTGTAATTTTTAAATAAATAAAAATCTTATTATTAATAATTAAATTATTGCAGAAAAATTGTTAATTTACTCATTGCATAATTGGTTTTCCTATTATTGTTGGAAATTGCACAATTTAATTTTTTATTCTTGTAATAATTTACTAGAAATTAAAGTTTTGCAATAGCTGACATTATTATTTTCTGACTGTTAATAAGATTAATAAATAAAGTATACAATATGTGACTTATTCCAGTAATTTTTATTCTTAAAAAAATGATTGTTTTAAAGATTATTATAAAAAAATAATTCATATTTTTCTCTACTAATATATATTTAAACAGCATTAAACTGTTGCACATGCGCTTTGGATTTTAAATATAAAACGAATGAATACTAACACTTCAACCACATGATTTGGAAAAGATAGAATTTCCAAAGACTTTATCATGTGGTTGAAGTGTTAGTATTCATTCGTTTTATATTTAAAATCCAAAGCGAATGTGCAACAGTTTAATGCTGTTTAAATATTATTGTTTATAAAAAACATTGCTATATAAAATAATTGACTTATCTACTAATATATGTAACTTGGCCTCAAAATATATTAAAAATTATCATATATAATACTTCATCAATTAGTAACTCTTTCTTTTATTTTCCTAATTTAGAATTTAGAGATTTTATGGGAGAACTTTGAAAAAAATTTCAGGCATATGAAGTCTTAAGGATTTTTTTTCCCCATATTTACCAATGGCCAATAAAAAGCTAGTCTATTGTAGATAAATGGAGACAAAGATATTATAAGCTGGAAAGTCAAAATCCCATATTAATCTCACTTACTTAAATACCTTTTTATTGTATGTATATAGATATATCATTAAAATTTAAGATTTATTAAGATGCATAAATGAACTGTATTAAAACAGTAATAACTATACAAAAATAATTAATGTTTTCCTGAAGATTTGTGATGATGGTGTTTTAGTTATAATTATATATTGGACTATTTCCATCAACTAATGCAAGTACTGAAAGTTTTAAAAAAAAAGATTTTATATAAATATTCCAAAGTACATTCAACTGTTAGTAATCACACACAGATTAGTATATACATAATGTTTTGTGAAGTATTATTTTTCTCTCTTCTTCGGGTGCTTCTGGCCTGATCATTAAGAGTACTAGCATTGGAATTGAATCTGGATCCTTATATTCTTGAATATTGAATTTTAAGTTAGCAATCTAAAGAACTGAGCCATCCTGACAAAAACAACAGTCAATAGAAATTTCACATAATTATCTATGAGATTCCTCCTGATTTCTCCATTTTTTCCTAAAAGTAAATTAATTAGTGGTTTCCACACATTATCTATAGTCACACTAGGTTGACTTATGTCATTTCTATCATTGTCATGTGAACAGCTTTTTTATATATTTTTTCTTTATTCTTTTTCGTCTTTATCCAATATTTTTGTATTTTACCAATTGGACATATGATCACTACTTCAAGCAGAGACTTCTACCTTAGAAACACCTGTTTTGCAATTGATTTTGAATGGGATAACTGGTCTCTCCAATATACATTATTCCACATTCACATGACATTCCATAAATGCAGTTTTGTCTTTTCAGCATTTCAAGTTTAGACTTTGTAGATGTTAGAATTTCTTATATCAAGGTATGGTTCTGGAAAGCTGTTCTGATGTTATAATGATTTCAGATTTTTCTTAATTTGTCTGCTATTTTGAGTATTAATGAATAAACTATCAAACTAATAATTGTTTTTCTTTTGATGGTTCTTTTTGTTGTCTATTTAAGGTTTTTTAAACAAATACCTGATGAGTAACCATTTTTCTTAAGAGTATGTTTCATATATGTTTCCATATGTGCCAAAAATAACAGGCAAATTAATGAAACTCTGCAATCAGTATAACATAAGAACAGTTTTCCAGAGCTATACAACATTATTTGAAATTCCAACATCTACAAAGCCTAAAGTTGAAATGCTGAAGAGCAATATATGCATCTACAAAATACCATGAGAATGCAGAAGAATATATATTGTGCCAATGCCAAATTGGCACATGTATATAAAATAATTTTGTATAAAAATTATTATCAAAATCTTTTGGAAAAAAGAATTTGGAAGTTACAATTAATTACTTTAAAGAGGGGAGAGGGAGTTTTCCTATAAAAAACAAAAAAAACAAACTAAGAGTTTCATAAAAGTTAAAGAGTATTATTATTATAAATTAAAAGTTTTAAAAAAAATATAAAAATCTCTTTTCATTCCAGTTTATTGTAATAGATTATATTAGTGCGTGCGAATGTAAACAAAAGTATGCATGTAAGAATAATATAAAAAAAAGAAAAATGAATAAAGAAATGAAATGTATTTCAAAAGAAACACAGTGGTGGACTGCTAATTAAAGATATGAAAACAACACATTTTAAAATAGCTACGACTAATAAAATATTCAATCGAAAAACACGTTGTCATAATAATTAATCTAAAGGAATTTCGACAACACGTATTGCCGGAGGATATTAAAACAAAAACACGTCGCAGGTATAAATAGACTTTTTTTTGTTTTATCAGACATTCAGTTGGAGTTTGAAATTCAGTCTAGTTTTACTGTGTCAGTTTACAGAAATGCAGTGCTGAAAAGCTTTTGGAAATATACGCTTGCGCTCCAGCCTTGTTAGTCCAATAAGACCATCAAAACCTGCCTGAGAAATAATGTCTGGATAACAACACAGAAACCCTCCGTCAAAACGTGCAGCTGTCTCCAAGAAGAAACCAACGGATTACCATAAATTCTCTTCCATAAACAAAATCTAACCGGTTAGATACAATCCATTAGAAGCAGCAGAAGTAGCCACCGACAAGAAAAAAAAATCCTAGGTATCTGTTTTATTATTATTATTTACCAGTAGTAGTCACCACTGTAATCCGTAAATATTGAAGATTAACATTATATGAACTCTATCATACATAAAAGGAACTATTGATGTGTGTGCGAGAGTCTCAAATGTCATTAATGCTTTATTATTATTTTTGCGAATGAGAGTTAATTTAAATGTCTAAGATTATGTTGCTTTGTTCATGAAATATCCTATCATATGTAAATTTAAAATGTGCGTGTGTGAAATTTGGATTTATAAAATGTTTAGAATGCGTTGATGTTGGTTAGTAAATTATATTTAAACTTAATTGATGTTGATTGAAATAAATTATTTTTAAATTTAAACTTGATCTGTCGGTCAATTCTTTTTATCAATATCTTATTAGCAATAAATATCATTGATTAAAATTAGACTGGGCTGGTTAAGGGAATTGTTTCGAGCGCTGGATTATGAGCCTACTACCCGAATATGTTAGTCTTCAGACTAGCTGGTGCCCCGGGGTTTACCCCGAAACAAATAAAGTATTTGGATGGTAGGGGTTTGAATCTAGCAGCCGAGATGGGCCATTGTTGATAGTTAAAGCTATTAATAAGATCTCCCATTTTGCTCGAACGTGCCGGTTCGTTCACCTAACCTTTATAATATTATAAATGTATTGTGAAGGAGTTTGAAACCGGCCAAAACTTATATATACGTATAAGTAGGTGGTTTCAGCGGTTCGACCCGGTACATAAATGGCTTTACCCAACGTTTGGGGCTGAACCTAAGAAATAACAGTAAATAAATGTTTGTGTTTCTTGTTTAAAAATAAAAACCTTAAAGAAATCTAAATTACGTAGGTAAAAATGTATTAAATTAAAAATAAAAAAAAAAGAATTGACCGAATTTTTTTTTTTTTCTTACTTCTTTAAATGAAAAGAGATTTTGTGCTATTTACGTTCTGTTTAAATAAATGACAGTTGGGTGTTTGGGCGGAGTTAAAGCATTAAGATCGGGTAGGATAAACGGACAAAAGAGAGCGGAGCCAGCGTGTATTTCTAGTTTAGAAAGAAATAAATAAAATAGTAATTAGTAAACTTATTAAAAGAAAATACGGTATCAAAAATAATATAAAAAAAAGTAAAGTTTAAAATTATAAAGATGACAAGAAATAAACCTAAAATGGAAACTCAAGGTAAAAAAACAGACAATGTTCCCAGCGAGGAACAAAATAAAACCGAAACTAGTGAAATAGAAAAGGTCCCCAGTGAAGAAAAAATAGAAATTCAAGCGGAAGAAGTAGAGAATGCGTCAAGTGAGAAACAAAAAGAGGAAGACAAAAAGAGGTTGAGCAAAAAGAAGAGAAAAGAGAAATCATAGCTTTACTAAACAGCATGTTTCAAAAACAAAAAGAAACAGCAGAAGAATATAAAAAAATAGCTGAAGAGCTTAAAGACCAAAATAATGAAATGAAGAGTAAATTGGAAGGGCAAGCTGAAATGCTTGAAAAGTTAAAGGACCAGATCGAAATGGGCCAGAATAAAATAAAAGAAGAAATTAGGGAAGAAATACAAGAGATTAAAACACAAGTAGAAAATCAAATAGAGACCGCTTACGAAGTAATTGAAAAAAATAAGACAGAAGAGAGAAAAGTAATTGAGGAGATAAAAGTCGGAATGACGGATTTAGCTCGGAAAGTAAATCAAAAAAATGGTTCGCAAACGGAAATAAAACAGTGTGACCACTCGAGTGCAAACGCGCACATTATGAACAACCCGGCAATCGTGAACCAGTTTTTGAAAATACGAATATTTTCTGGCCATCAAGGTGAAGCTCCTATGGAGCATTTAAATAGTTTGGAGTGCTATTTCGCTATAAATCAATTAAGTGAGGAGGCTATGATCGCAATAGCTTGTAGCCATTTACAAGGGAGTTCTCAAGCTTGGTGGGACTCGTTATATAAAAAACCCGTCACTTTTGCCGAATATAAAATTGCTATTTTAGCGAGTTATTGGAGTGAAGATTATCAGGAAAATCTTCGTCACCAGATCTCGCAAGATAAATGGCGACCTGGGGAACCGTTTGTTTCTTTTTTTAGAAGGCAAGTGGCAAAATTACGCTCGTTAACAGCAGACCCTCTATCTGAACAACAAATTGTCAGGATAGTCCGCCATAGTTTTCCTCATAATGTCGAGCAAATGCTCATAGGGACTGAAAGGAAAACAGTGGAACAAATGGCGGAATTGTTGAGCGCTTTCGACAGGGCTAGACCAACGGGTGACACGAGAGATAGGGGATTCAAACCCCAATTTAGAGAGCCGGCTGTAAACGCCGTAGGGTATAGACGTAGGTGGAATTCGGGGAGTCCCCGGAGGAGACGCTATTCTAATAGTCCCGAGAGAACAAAAATCTTTCGAAGAACCGACAGCGATCCTGACATCTCGCATACTAGAGTTAAGGAAAGGCCCAGGGGTGATTCTCAATCCCCCAGCACGAGTGGCTATATGCGGAAAAAAAAATATGATAGAGAACCGCCAGACAAAAATTAAAAATATGTAATCTGACGGATTTGCCAGCTTGACCAATTATTATCGACCATGGACTCGGAAAAATGGACAATGTTTGCTAAAATTTAAAAAAAATAAATGAGTATCAAGTTAGTTCGAATAATTAAGAAAGATTAAAGTCAATAATAGTAAATATATAATAATCTTAGAGTTTTTAAAATGTCAAAACCCTCGATTATGTCTTATCGATTATATTGATATCCCAGCTCATAAGTCTAGAACCTAGCGGAGCGTGACTTTCACAAAATAAATGTGTAAAATCAAAATAGACAAACGAAATGAAAATGTTTTTTTTTAAATGAAATAAATAAGTGTATAATGAACGTATTAATGGAAATAAAACATTATTAAATAAAGTTAAAAAAAAAAAAAAAAGGAAAAAAAAAGAAAAGGGTATTAAATTAGGATTGAGGTGTGTGCGAGTATTTGGGCAAGGAGATAAATTCCAGGCCTGACTTTTGTTGGATTAAGCCTTGTCTTGCGGTGACTTTGTTCTACAGATGGGTAGTGCGAAAAATAATTAATATTGATGATGATGCGCCAGTAGAAAAGTCCTGGCATATAAAAATTAATAAATCTGGAGGAAAAATTCCCAGTAACCAAATAAAATAAATATTTTAGTAAGTCGAATGTGCAGTAGAGATAGTCCTGCCATTCGCAATCTTAAAGTCCCTTTTCATGATCCGTTGTGCACAACAGTTGCCCATGCTGTAGTCACGACTTCCGCAAGAAATTAAAAGTTGGTTTAAATCAGCACAAAGTCGATCTGTGTGTTGAATTGCCTTATATTTTGCTGCCTACTTCTCTTAATATTACATGCACTCTAGAAAAATAAGAATTTGAAATGGTCAATACTTAGGAAAAGTGATCAACGCACATGTTAATCAAGAAAAATGTTAGTAAATAAATAAGTATGCATGGGTATATACGCGCACATACACTGTAATATTCGGTAAATACGATACCTTATGATGAGTATCTTAAATGTATTTATCCAGATATCCTTTTAGGTTATTTTCTTGGTACTGCTGCACCTTATGGTGAGTGCAAAAAGGGGTTTATTTATTATAGATTCCCTGTAAGCAAGTCCAGTAATAACTCGATATCTAGAGTATTAGTAGGTGTAGAATTATGCTGCACATATACTCATGTGTTAAATAAAGATGTTCGTAACGATTTACAAATAATATTATAAGATTAGTAATAAAAGTATAAAGTCAGTCTAATGTGTATTACGAGTAGGTAAGTATGCATGGGTATATACGCGCACATACACTGTAATATTCGGTAAATACGATACCTTATGATGAGTATCTTAAATGTATTTATCCAGATATCCTTTTAGGTTATTTTCTTGGTACTGCTGCACCTTATGGTGAGTGCAAAAAGGGATGTATTTATTATAGATTCCCTGTAAGCAAGTCCAGTAATAACTCGATATCTAGAATATTAGTAGGTGTAGAATTATGCTGCACATATACACATGTGTAGGAATTATCTAGAATAAAAAAAAAAAAAATTAATAAATCTTTATAGTCAACAATTAAAATTGCAAGAGATAAAATGGTCAAAAATGACGCATTTTACTCTAAAACGAAGGGGGGTGTAATGTGCCAATGCCAAATTGGCACATGTATATAAAATAATTTTGTATAAAAATTATTATCAAAATCTTTTGGAAAAAAGAATTTGAAAGTTACAATTAATTACTTTAAAGAGGGGAGAGGGAGTTTTCCTATAAAAAACAAAAAAACAAACTAAGAGTTTCATAAAAGTTAAAGAGTATTATTATTATAAATTAAAAGTTTAAAAAAAATATAAAAATCTCTTTTCATTCCAGTTTATTGTAATAGATTATATTAGTGCGTGCGAATGTAAACAAAAGTATGCATGTAAGAATAATATAAAAAAAAGAAAAATAAATAAAGAAATGAAATGTATTTCAAAAGAAACACAGTGGTGGACTGCTAATTAAAGATATGAAAACAACACATTTTAAAATAGCTACTACTAATAAAATATTCAATCGAAAAACACGTTGTCATAATAATTAATCTAAAGGAATTTCGACAACACGTATTGCCGGAGGATATTAAAACAAAAACACGTCGCAGGTATAAATAGACTTTTTTTTGTTTTATCAGACATTCAGTTGGAGTTTGAAATTCAGTCTAGTTTTACTGTGTCAGTTTACAGAAATGCAGTGCTGAAAAGCTTTTGGAAATATACGCTTGCGCTCCAGCCTTGTTAGTCCAATAAGACCATCAAAACCTGCCTGAGAAGTAATGTCTGGATAACAACACAGAAACCCTCCGTCAAAACGTGCAGCTGTCTCCAAGAAGAAACCAACGGATTACCATAAATTCTCTTCCATAAACAAAATCTAACCGGTTAGATACAATCCATTAGAAGCAGCAGAAGTAGCCACCGACAAGAAAAAAAATCCTAGGTATCTGTTTTATTATTATTATTTACCAGTAGTAGTCACCACTGTAATCCGTAAATATTGAAGATTAACATTATATGAACTCTATCATACATAAAAGGAACTATTGATGTGTGTGCGAGAGTCTCAAATGTCATTAATGCTTTATTATTATTTTTGCGAATGAGAGTTAATTTAAATGTCTAAGATTATGTTGCTTTGTTCATGAAATATCCTATCATATGTAAATTTAAAATGTGCGTGTGTGAAATTTGGATTTATAAAATGTTTAGAATGCGTTGATGTTGGTTAGTAAATTATATTTAAACTTAATTGATGTTGATTGAAATAAATTATTTTTAAAATTTAAATTTGATCTGTCGGTCAATTCTTTTTATCAATATCTTATTAGCAATAAATATCATTGATTAAAATTAGACTGGGCTGGTTAAGGGAATTGTTTCGAGCGCTGGATTATGAGCCTACTACCCGAATATGTTAGTCTTCAGACTAGCTGGCGCCCCGGGGTTTACCCCGAAACAAATAAAGTATTTGGATGGTAGGGGTTTGAATCTAGCAGCCGAGATGGGCCATTGTTGATAGTTAAAGCTATTAATAAGATCTCCCATTTTGCTCGAACGTGCCGGTTCGTTCACCTAACCTTTATAATATTATAAATGTATTGTGAAGGAGTTTGAAACCGGTCAAACTTATATATATGTATAAGTAGGTGGTTTCAGCGGTTCGACCCGGTACAATATATATATATATATATATGTCAGACCATTCCCAAATTGAAAAGTGATTGCAAGAATTCAAACTGATGATTAAAAAAGAGAAAACAGTTTCTTGTAAGATAACAAACTATGAAAATTTAAAGAAGCTGCTCACGAGATTATATGAATAACTCCATAAGTCAATCTAGTATGACTATTTGCTTTAAGTGGAGAAATCAGGAGAAGTATAGGAAATTTTTACTGATTGTTGTTTTTGGAAGTTGATTTAAGTGTTATTTTAAAATTTAATATTCAAGAATCTAAGGGTCCAGGTTCAATTCCCATGCTAGTACTGCTGCTTCTCAAGCCAATAACAAGAGAGAAAAATAATATCTCTCAAAACATGCATAAACGAACCTGTGTGCTATTAGTAATAGTTGAATATATTTGCAATATTTAAATAAAAATATTTTTTCTATAGACATTCGATACTTATATTAAATGATGGAAATAATCCAATATATAAATACAACTAAAAAGATAATTAATAATTATTACTTGGTTAAAATATATTGTACATATACTCTTAGTAAAGTAAAAATTCTAATAATCCACTTAATCAACAATTGCTATAAGTATTTTCGAAAATGTCAAATACTATATATATATATATAGTTTTGTAATAATCTCTGAAAGTCCGTACCATGATAATTCAAAAATCAAACTTGTTAGATCATTTTAATAGCCTCAAGAGCAATCTTTGTAGGTTTATTAAAATGTCTGAAATATGGGAATTATTAATTGCATGTATATTTGGGGTTTATCAAAATACTACATAAGAATTGTGCTTAAACTAAAAAACACTTCAGTATATTCATATTTTTAAAATAAAATGAATATAATATTAAAAATAATGAATAAAATGTGTGTTTTTAATTATATTGTAATGTTATGGAGAAATACAGGGTTGTTTCTGGAGTGATGGACACCAGTACATAAACATCAACTGCTCTAAATTGTTTAGCCTTTTATAACTTTACATAAAATTGAGGTTTAAACCATGAAGGATCGAAGTAATTGTATTTTTATCCACTAGTTAAAATTTTTTAATGCTACAGGAAAATACATGGTTGAATATGGGGAGATGATTACCAGTATGTGAACATCAATTGTCTTAAACTGGTTAGCTACTTGTAACTTTACAGAAATTTAGTTTGAACCATGAGGGATCTGAAGAATTGTATTTTTATTGTCAAAAAAAATCTCAAATTGTAAGAGCATAATAGATCACACTGAGAGATCAACACAGCTAACTATATATTACCAGCACTACCTAAAATTGTAAGGAATACTCAAAAGAAATAAACATTCATAATCATAAAAGATTAGCAATCAAAAATAAATGAACAGTCAATTTTGTGACTGGATTGCCAGCTTGGACAATTATTTAAAACATAGTTTGGATAGACAAACTTTAGTGCTAATCCATAAGAATACAAACAAAAAAATATAATGCTGAAATATTAAAACATGCTGATCTTCATCAATACTCTAAATACTTAGTACCATTAATGTACTGGGTAGCTATAAATTTAATTTCTAATAGAGACCAAACTGAATAAAATGTAGTGCATTGACTTTCAAGAATATCCTTTTTGCACCAACCTAGAGATCATCATCATCTGCATGCCCATACACTAAATATAAACCCACTATACCACATAGCTGTTATGCACAAATCTAGCTCAGGAAGCAAGAAATCTCTAATTTATTATTGTGAGCCAGAGGGAAATAAATAAATAATAAGCAATTCATGGATTTGACCTACTTATAAATATCTAGTTTTATTGGGATCATCAACAAAAAAACTAAATCTTAGAATATAAGCTGCCATGATATAAGGTCAGACACAAACACTGCACTTCATGAAACAGGAATTGGATAGAATAAAGTAATAAAGACTAGAAATAATATTTTTTGAAAAACAATTATTTAATATCTAATTACCAAAAAATGACATGATAGTAGATAATTTTAAACATCCATTTTATCATAAAAATAAATAAATATACAGTTTGATAAAATTATATTAATTTATCAATTAATTCTTAATCATGGATTAATTTTCAATTCATTAAGTTATTTTTTTAAAAATAACTTTGTTAAACATTTTCAAAAGTCAAAGATAGCAATCTCTGATTCTACCCAGAAGACAAATTGAGACCAAAAAAAACTTGTTACATTTATGAAACAAAAAACAGATTTTCCATTAACAAAAATATAGATGTACACATAAAAAATACCTCCAGACATGGTTTTAGGGGTGGAGTTTTTCAGTTGCAATTTCCTGTTTCTTGTTCAATTAAACTTTTCCTTGAAGTATTCTTAGACATGGCATGGTTAAGGTGTCCCTTTCCTGGTCTGTATCAATTCCAGGTAATTGAAAAATAGCAAAATTTGTTCATTTGGTTCCCTATTGAACTTCCAGGTGAGACATATGTAGACAGATTCATTTCTATTGGTTGAAGATGAGTTTGTGGAATGTTTAAATGGGACTACATTCCATACATTTTCTTCCAGTGAAGATAGGTTACATGGAAGAAGATGCATAGCTTTTAGCTAAATCTAGCACATGGTTTTCATGGTACAAATCATTTTTGTGCTAAACTTACAGTATGCTAGAGGCTGAATTAAAAACTTTTATTATATTCAATAGCTTGATTAAGATTTGTGTTGCATTATTCCACACATTGGTAAAGGCTTCTACTTCTTTCTTTTAAGGAGCTGGATTAAAACTTCACTGCTCTCTCTTCAACAGCTAAGTTAGGAATACTTTCTTCTACTATCTTTTCAACAGCTGAATTAAGATTTGACTGCTCTCTTCAACAGTTAAGTTAGCAATACTTTTCCAAACACCTTGTGTATAGTTACTAATACAAATCCTCACATATATTTTTAGAGCAATCCAGTCACACAAATCAATTACAATTTGTATTTTACATATAATATTCATGACAACCAATTAGATAAAATTTTATAATTATTCAGTCAATTATCTCCTTAATCATAGAATAAAACATGTTAAGAACTTAAATTTAACAACATAAAATTCTTGGGATTGCTTTATAATTAAAAACTAAATCTTGAAAAAAACAAAAAGATAATATGTTAACTGTAGTACTTTGATTATTTCTATCTTTTCATTAAATAAACATAAAGAAAGGAAAACAATTCTGACTAATTAAAAATAAAATGTACAATGTTATTAAAATCTTATTTTGTCCTTTCCACTTTTTTATTTTTTATTTTATCTTTTTTTTAAAAAAAATACTTTTAAATATATTTAATGTTTGAAAATTTCAATACTATCATATGGGAGATTTTACAAACATTGAGTTAAAGACCCATAAAAATATGTATTGAAAAAATAAATTTTATTTTCCCCATTAATGTAATATATTTTTTTTGTTCTGAATTTTTAGGGATATACTGCCAACTATCTAATTGTTTATTTTTCTAGTAAAGCTAAGGTAACCAACTAGTTACATTGCACCAGTCCTAATTTGGAAAACAAAATTTAGTAAAATCACTTTCTTGATATTTTAGTTTGATTCAGCCAATTTCATTTCACTACAACAAAAGCTTATGTTAGACATGCTTTCATGTGCCTTAACATTCACACAGGCTCACAAGATGGGATATAATTAATTCATATTAGACTATTTGGTCATTGGTAACTGTTTCATTTATTTGATCTATTTATATTTCCAGAAATGGGGTGAAAGTTGGTGTAATATATTGATACCTGCCTGCAGCATCATGATGGACATAAAACCTCATCACAGAACATAAGTTTGCAATGCAACATGAACACCATAAAAGCTATATCAGTTTAAGCACAAACACAACTTACTACCCAGAGAGCACATAGAGAAACAAATTACTAAAGGAATGTTTGGTCATGTGGAATGTTTTGCTCATTTATTTTATGAGTCTTATAGGCTCCACATCCATGGCACAGTTCTGTGCCTAGAAGACACTTTAGTATTCTATTGATAGAAAGTTTAGCTTTTGTGAGGGGTTTATTCAAAAAAGTTTAACCTTAGGTAGGTGCAGTGCAGTAATAAAATAATGGAGCATCATGAACACACTGCATTTTTATGCCTATTAGAATATCACCATCCACCATCAGCATTAAAGGAAAAGCTGAAATGCTTCCTAATATTAACAACCCAATTTCTTCAAAGTATCTTATTCTTTCCTTAGTTTCAATTTCATTGTCTTGCTTATTTTTGTTTTCTTGGTCAGAAGCATAACTGCATCCTACTTTGGGAGACTGGGTATCATGATCCATTCTCTGATAATAACTGTATTATGATATGATATACTCCTGGTTTATCCAATTATTTGTGCTCTGTCATGGGATGAAAAACAATATTACTGATAAGTATTTCCTTCATGAATGTTTGATCCAATGCTGAATCACTAACTATTTGGATTCTGGTAGAACTATTTAGGTCATCAGCTGAACTTCTTTTCCATGGTTGCATTTCATTTCTTCTATATAGCACCATGGTGGTGTATTGATTTTTGCTTTCCATATTGGATAGCATTTATATATGGATTATTATCTCCTCTTTATGTTCATTTGGTTGGAGGTTTAAGTCCACTTTCTTTTCAGAATATACAGGTTTGCTTCTGTAAAATGCATTTAATAGTTCAGCCACCTTTTTAACAGTATGTCTGTCAGTGCTGATCGACATCCTTTCAATATGGCTTGGAAAGCGATGTCTTAGTATTCTTATTATTTATAATTCTGAGAAGTTCTGCAATGAGTGTTCTCAATTTTGCTACTGGCTTTTTAAAAAATGTATATGGCCCATCAGAATGACACTTCTTTTAGGATATTTTATGCTTAACTTCTTCATGGTAATCCTCACCCCAGTAGCTCTTTATGATTACCTGCTTGAGGACATGTGCATAGTGAATCCCACCATGTTTGTTATGCACTTTAAAGGATGGCTACAAGATAATGCTATATTTGCCTCTTCAGTCATGGCATTAATGCTAAAATATATTTACAGACTGTTGTCAAATTCAATGGGAATCTCATGAGTATTTTCTGAAAAAGTCCTTATTTTAAGGAACTGGTTTACAATTTCTAGGCATTTGCATTGTATATTGACACTTTATCTTTACTTTCTTTATCTTTGTATTTTTTTTTAAAATATATACATGGCAGTTTACTTTTGGTTTGACATCTTGTCCGTGATCATCCTCTAATTGCTTTACTATTTCTCAGATTCTATCATCATCTGTGACCAGCAGGAATTTAATTTGATTAGCCAGGTCCCCTGTATGCTCTTCTACCAATTTCAGGTTTTGTTGACTTTCATTATTCACAGATTCTATTTCTTCCTGCACCTGGCTAATTTTATTGTGCATTATTTCTTGTATCTCTTTTATTTTCCTATCCTGTTCTTCTTTGTGTTGTCTTACTTCATTCAGAACTTCTCCTTTAATTTGTTTTATTTAGTCTGCTATTTAATTAGCCATATTTTTACTGTTGTCATCAATTTTCTGTAGCATATGTATTTTTATTTCTTTCAACATTACTTTTATTTTTTATTTTCTGCTTTTTTGTTGATTTTTTATATTATCCTGTTCTCCCCTTGTTGGTCTCTCTTTTTATTCTCTTCTTCTTTTTTATTTATTATCATCTTCTTTTTGTTGGTCTATTGTTTATTCTCTTCTTTCCTTTGCTAGTCTCTATTTTTATTCTCTTCTTTTCTTTGTTTATTATCAACTTCTCATTGTAATTATCTTTTGTATCCCTCTTCTCTTTGTTGGTCTCTCTTTTTATTTTTCTTCTTTAAACATTTCTAATAATTGGGATATCATGGTAACTTCCTCTATTCTTTGAATTCTTTTCATTGGTTGCTGATAATCTTCTTTTGGATTATGTTCTTACATCTTTTTTACTTTTCCTCTTGACAGCATATGTTTTTGTTGCGTTTTTTTATTCTTAAAAAAAAAACTGAATTGAATTATTTTTACACAAGAATTACAAATCTAAACATTTTTAAAAAATATCTCATAAAATGAGCTTGACATCACCTCATCTTTTATGCAATCATATTACATCTTACACAATACTACAACTACATTATTATTAGCCCTAATCTGTCTTTCCTTCAAACTTATTGTCTCGATACCTGGTTTTATTTCATTAATTTATTTTCCCAGATTTTTTCTTCAGTTTTATCCTGTTCATGTGTGTGTGTGACCAATTTCTATTTATATTGTAATTATTTGTTATAATTACATACATGTATTATACAAGCTCATGTCAAAAACCATTTATCAAAACCTTTTTAGAGATCTGAAAAGAATCTGACAAAAAATAATGCTTAGTGACTTGCAATTTTGAGATAGATACAGAATCTAGTCACTGATCTATAAAAATAGAATATAGGATGGAAGTCCCAAAGATCTATCTCAATTTAGACAATATAAGCTACCACAACAATTTATATGGGAAAAATGCAAACATCTTTGCAAAACCCTGCTCCTATGAGCCTTAGGAGATGGAAAATATTGGCTATGCCTTGTTCCATTTCTTTGAAGCTTAGAGGATTGTAATCATAGGAGAACTATGTTAACTGTTCTGCAATTAACAATATGAAATATAAAAAAATGGATTGGAGCAAATAGCCAAGATAGAACACCTCATGGAATGGCATAAAAATACTGTATCTTTAAGCCAATCAAAAATCTCCATCCATAATCAAAATTGAAAATATAACTAAACACACTTCAACATTAAACACCTAATTCAATCTCCAAAATCATAGATTTTCTATAAAATTCTAAAGATTAACCTCTTTAAATATACAAGTAAAGTATTATTTTATAATTTATTATCATTGTCAATACCCTAGTTCACAATTATATGTATAAATTAGTTCTGCATCAAAATACAGAATTTTGTTTTTCAGGGTATATTTCTTAGATTCAACTTATGTTGTCACTGACCATAAGAACCTGATAATCATCATGATCACAATTGATTCACCAATTGTATTAGCAGGAAAAACATGGTCATACCATGGGTGATGGTCATCCATACATGAACATCAATTGTCCTATATTAGTTAGTCACTTGTAACTCTACAAAAATTGGGGTTTAATCATTTCAAATTGCAGAATCATGTCTCTTATATTTCAGCATTTCTGACATTTTTCTTTGTCTCACACATTAACATAAAATATATGATAAAATGATTATTTATTTTCAGAAAATAATACATTTGACTTTATTTGATAGATATTTTTGTCCACTACTGAAATAAATTTTTAATGTTCACATTTTGTTTCTGTAAATATAAAAAAATGAGAATGTAATCAAAACAAAGACTTTACATGTCATCATTTTTAGAAAAAATATTTTCAATTTATAAATATATGATAAAATGATTACTTACCAGAAAATAACAAATTTGACTTCCTTTGATAGATATTTTTGTTTACTACTGAAATAAATTTTAAATGTTCACATTTTGTTTCTGTAAATATTAAAAAATAAGATTGCAATCAAAACAAAGATGTTACATCCCATTACACATCATCATTTCTAATAAGATTATTTTCAGTTTATAAAATCAACAAAATATTTCTTGTTTCTCATTATTTTTAAAAATGTGAATGAATATTTATTTATTTCTCTTATATCTAATGAATTATGCTTTAAAAGTTTAAATTTTTTGAATATTTATTGCTAAGTTATGATATTTTCTTACTGTAAATATAACGTACATTATTACTGTCAAAGCTAGAATTTATTAATTTGCTTGATGTCATATTTACATTATGTGCTAATATAACATTATATTTTTGAAAATAAAGTATTTCAAGTCAAAATAAGTTATTAATAAATATAGTGCAAATTATTTTTTAAAAAAACCTAATAAATTTGCAAATAAACATGTTTTTGCATTATTAAAAACTGGAATGTCATAAAGTGCCAAATGTATTACAGCCTTGGCAAAAGATAATGGCTGAACATTTCAGGGTGGGGCTTATGTCTATGGTAAGAGTGAGGATTTTCAATTTTCCACCTTTTAGCATGGAATTTTTGTAAAAAAATATACTAAAATATACTGTTTTACACACATTTCAACTTATAATACTTATGAAAAAATTCATTAGGGTGTAAATTAGCCAAAAGATGAGAACATTTGTTTCAACCAGTTGTAAAGTTAAACCATGAGAGATCTGAAAAATTGTATTTTATCTTCAAGTTAAAAAAAATTAATGTCAAAAGGATTGAGCATAATAGATCACACAGAGAGGTCAAAACAGCTAACTATATATTCACCAGCACTACCCAAAAATATAAGGAATACTTAGAATAAATAACCCTTCATCATCATGAATGATTAGCAATCAAAAATAAATCAGCAATCAATCTTGTGACTTGAATTGAAATGTGTCTTCTGTAGCTGGGCTAACTGTTGAGCTTTTTCTAGCTTGGTCAATTATTTAAATCATAGTTTGGATGCACAAACTTAAGTGCTAATCAGTACAAATGCAAACAAAAATAATGTTGTGATATTAAAACATGCTGATTGTTGTCAATGCTAGGCCACTTAGTATTATTAATGTACTGCCCAATTATGAACTTTGAATAATATTCTCATTGTGCTAAACCAGGTATCATCATCATCATCAGGATTTACACACTAAATATAAACCCAATTTTCCATATGCTAGCTCAGGAAGCAAGAACTTTATAATTTATTACTGTAAGTAAGAGGGAAATAAATTAGCTAATTATAAATAATCTTAAGCAATTCATGAGCTTCCCCTATTTATAAATAACTAGTTTTATTCGGTTCATCAAGAAAAAAACTAAATCTTAGAATATAAGCTGTCATGATATAAGTCACACATTGCACTTCATAAAACAGAAAGTGGATAGAATAAAGAGATATAAAAATAGAAAGAATATTTTTTAAAAACATTTGTTAATATCTAATTAGCAATAAAAATGGCAAGATTGTAGATAATATCAAATATCCATTTCACCATAGAGAATAAATATAGTTTGATCAAATTATATTAACATATCAATCAATTTTTATTCATGGATTAACTTTCAATTCATTAAGTTATTTCTTTAAAAATAAGATTGTTAATTGTTTTCAAAAGCAAAGATAGCAATCTTTGATTTTACCCAGAGGGCAAATTAAGAGTAAAAATTTATGATACGGAAACAGATTTTCTATTAATAAAAATATTCATTTATAAAAGACACTTCTAGACATAGCTTTAGTGATAGAGTTTTTTTCAGTTGCAATTTCTTGTTTTCTATTTAATTGAGCTTTACCTTGAAGGCTTCTTTGATATGGTATGGGTAAGGCATCACTTTCCTGGTCTGTATCAACTCCAGGTAATTGAAAAGTAGCAAAATATGTCCATCAGGTTCTCTTTTTAAATTTCCAGGTGAAATGATATAGGCAGAGACTCATTTCTTTTAATTGAAGGCTCAGTTGCAGACTGATTAAAGGAATGTTTGCCTTCCCTATATTTTATTCCAGTGAAGGTAGATTACATGGAGGAAGAAGATGCCTAGCTTTTAACTGAATCTAGCATATAGTTTTCATGGTAAAAACATTTTAGTGCTAAACTCATAATATGCTAAAAGCTGGATTAAAAACTTCTATTATGATATTCAATAGTTTGGTTAAGATTCCTGCTATGATATGCTGCAGGTTAGTAAAACTTTTTTTTCTTTCAGTATATGGATTAAAACTTTGCTGCTTTCTTTTCAATAGCTAAATTTGAAATACTTCCAACTTATTCAGCAGAAGAATTAAGATTTGACTGCTCTCTTCAACAGTTACAATTAGAAATGCTCCAAACACTTGGGTATAGTAACTAATCCACATCCCACATATATTTTCGAGCATTCCTACTTACAAGTCAATTGCAATCTGTCTCTTGAATATAATTTTCATAACAACCAATTAGATAAAATTTGATAAACATTCAGCCAATTATCTCCTTAATCATGGATTAAAAACAAGTTAAGAACTTCAATTTAACAACATAAAATTATTGACTTTCATTTATAATTAAAAACCAAATCTTCTTGCAAAAAAACTACAAGATAATCTGTTAACTGCATTGATTTGATTCCCCCCCCCCCCATTAAATAGAGATAAAGAAAAAACAATCTCTTCTTCCCTCTCTTTATTTTTATTTTATTATTATTATTTTTTTAAAAAAATGCTTTTAAACATATTTAACATTTAAAAATTTCCATATCAGGATTTTACAAACATTGCATTAAATGAAGACCATAAAATATCCGTATTGGAAAATTACTCTTTATTTTCCCCATTAATAAAATATTTTTTTTGTTCTGGAATCTTATGAACATGCTCCTGACTATCTAATTGTTTCTTTTTCTAGTACAGTTAATGTAACCAATTAGTTACAATAGAGAATCTAATTTTGCAACACTTTTTACAAATTATTTTACATTTTTCTGGCATCTATTAATGTTTTTGCTTTATCTATTTCAATATTTTTCTTGGTTTTGATATTTTTTAAATAAAACCCAATTTTTATTAATGTCTAATACAAATACTACATAAATATTTTTTACCAAATTATATTCACACACATGTGCACACATATATGTATAAGTAACATTTTTTGTCACTGTCTTTGTGTTACCTACTGTGAGTTTTAGTAACTAATGGATGTTAGATAGTAGTGTCTAATAACTCCTTAACTAATGCCATTCTATAAATATCTAAAAGGTAGTTTCAAGCTTTCACCATTCATTAGTAAGGAGCTTTGGATTTTGGAACAGTGCATATTACCTCTCAACAACCATCATTTATTTTGTGATCTATTATCAAGCTGTTATCCAAAAATATTTTACATCTTAACCAAATTGTAAGTCATATAGATCTGAAAACAATTCACTTTATGTAAATTATGACTTCAGTTTTTTATCAACAATAAACAACACTATTCTATTGCCAGAGTTTGGTATAAAGCAAAAAAATATCTCATGTCTCTATCACATTTCCCAGGTATATGTTTCTGTTTTAGTGGCATACATTTTTTTTCACCAACTTAAGGCCACTTACTGTAAACTTTAATAACTAATAAGTGCAAGATGATCATACTTAATAATCTCAACTCATGATGTTCTATCTTATATCTACAGACTACTTTCAGGTTTGTGACAATAATCAATGAGGAACATTGAATCTTGGAACTGCGCTCTTGGACATTATAATTCAATGAAAACTTTTCTCTAGCACCCATCATCTAATTTTTTGAAACACTTTCTAGTTAATCAACTGTAAGTGCAAAACATATAAATATTTAATACTTAGCCATCTTACATGTATTGTGATATAGACCATCTGAGAGTAGTAGTGTTAGGAATTTATTAAATACTATTATTTGTCATTTATTAATTACTAAAGATTACAGTATAAAAATGACAGAAAGAAAAAATGAATGCAGCAAAATAGCAATATAGAAGCTAGAATGGTGTGATAGGGTTATGTGGTATTTTATTGGTTTATACTAAATTTTAAACACTGAATAAAGGTGTATAGAAGTTATAAAACTAAGGACACCATAACATATATAAAAAGTAACCTACTTTAAGATATATAGGATGACTATACAAACATCTGAACTCAGATTAAATACATTTTTTTCAGTTTGTGATGATAGCTTCTTATTATATCAGAGAGATAAATGGAGGTTGTAAGAGGTAATGTGCATTCAAGTATAAAACTTCAGATGCATTGTTTCCAAATCCAAAATTCCTCACTTGATAGAAGTCATAAACTAAATTAGTTTGGGAATACTGTATAATACAGAACAAGAGAATGCTTTATTAAGCACTGTGATATGGCATTAATTATTTACTAAAACTTAGAGTAGGTAGGTGACAGCGGTAATGAAAAAAATGTGTGTTGCTGATAATGTAAACTGGATTTGTGTGATATTTTATTCCTAAGTACAGTTTTTCATTATTAAAAACATATAAAATATTTTAAATCATTTACAAGTTTAGGTTATTTAACATTTGACTACTATTAATGTATAATAATATATCCATATTCATGACATATGTACCCACATCATATCATCAAAAATCATGAATAATATTTAACGATATTATAACTTGTAAACATTAAAAACATAAAGTTAAACTAGTCAATAAATAATAAAAATTACACCAAATTCATAACAAGTAACCAAGAAAATGAAATCTAAAACACTACTAATGGTTCCACTGCTACAAGCAGACTTCTCATGTATCAAGAACTACAAAATAACAATCTTACCCACTATTCCAATTCAAATTTGCAAACTTTTGTTCATTTGTGCAACAATATGGTGAACTACTCTGAAAGTGTACTGAGCATTAAGTTATAAAAAAAAAAGAAAAAAAAATTTCATTATACATATGAACACACATTTTACAAATTTGAATTACAAATGTTTTTTTTTTTTTTTTATATATATATATATATATATATATATATATATATATATATATATATATATATATATATATATATTCTAACCTAACAGGTACTATGGAAATTGTCTACTACAACTCAAAAACTGTAAAAAATGTATTGGCTTTATGAATAAACAAAATATATTATTCACTACCATTGGTTAAGTAGCAAATAAAACAATCAAAATCATATCCAAAGTCTCTCAGCTTAATGCTTAAAAGAAAAATATAATTTTATAAAAGATGTAAAAATGTTTTCCCAAGCAGATTTTCTAATGCTAATTTAAAAATATGTGCATTGTATTGTATTTCCATCATTATTATAATTAGGAAAAACACTATCAAATTGTATAAACAAATAGAGATATACACACAAAACAAAATACCTTGACAAAAACATATAGAATACAATCATAAATCCAACATTAGGACACAGAATATAAATGAAAGATATTATATTTAAGGTTTCATTTTTAAACTAAATAATAGAACAGCTAGTTCTTATATTTTGTGTGGTTGCATAAAATTATATGTATTTTATATTTAACAAAATTGATTTACTTGCTTAATTAAAAATGTTATTTATTTAATAATATAATTTATTAAAAGGTCAATTTAAAATTAATTTTAAAAATATCTGAGAACATTTAGATTTATAATTTGTTTTAAACAAATGACTGCAAAATTATGTTAAACCAAGAAACAAATTGAAGCAATTGAGAATTTTGAAATTATTATTACTAATTTTTTTCTTCATTCGAACTGCGTCCATAAAACGTGCCACATTAACATAAAATTAGACAACATCTATATTCTGCATTTTAGTAACCCTGACATTTTTTCTAAATGTTCCCCCCAAAAAAAACATCAATGCATAGTTGGAAGTATGACCCAATTCAGATAACAACTGATCAACAGATATAAGTACTCTTTTTTAGAAAAGCCAGCCAGTCTTCACAAAATTTTACTAAATTCAAAATCTAAGCAGGTTAAAACTTGAAAATAGCCATTTTGTTTATCTTGCTTATCATGAGTAGACTAACCAAGTCTAGAAATTTTGCCTTAGCTTGGTAAAATGTTTCAGCAAACTAAAAAAAGAATAAACTAAAACAAATAAACAAGTAACCGAGACTGATTATTTCAAGAAAATATAATTAATTGCAGTCAATTGATAGTGAAAACTTGATAATTTTATTCAAGGAATATGTCTAACAACTTCAATAAAATAGCTGGTCTTTTCATTTTAAAGTAATCAAGTCACTTATATCTACTTAAAATAATGATAAAATAGCTTTCTCCTTCATTTCAAAATGTGTAAATATTGCATCTCAATATCATGGATTAATTAATCCATGAAGAATTATTGAAAGAAAAACTTAAAATTAATAAGTTTCTATTCAAATATTCATTATAAAATTTGTAGCTTAATGAATTGCTGAACTTTAATTAATATTAATGGAATCAATATATTTATGGATTGTAGCCTATTTTATTGGTCACATATATAATATATATAGCCTGGACTATTTAAAAACATAGATTAAATGTCTGTAAACTCTTGGATTAATAAATACTTCAAATGAAAGAAATATTGAATGCCAATCTTTTAGATATAAAGTGATAATGTCTGTCCAAACAGATTTAAATTACCTTGTATAGTAAAGTGCAATTTACCTCCAGTGCTTTAAGAAATGGATAATAAATTATAAATGCCAAATATTTAATACCACCAATGGATTATACATTATAAAGTGCAAATATTAAATTTTATAAACAATCAAATGTATCAGCCATCCTTAAAATAGTTTAATGTGTCAAATATATCTCTCATTACATTAACAAATGTGCTTAAGGAAATTTATTAATCTTGATATTATATTCCAGTAAGAATTGCATTACAAAATGAAATTAATTGTGCCTCATATCATCTTTGATGCTTTTATTAAAATTTTTCCATGAGTTTCCAAGAACTTAAAATAATTATACAAGTATAAATATTGCATTGGGATACATTTTAAATCATTACAAGTGTTCAAGTATAAACCAATGGATTATTTAGTGAAATTTATTATAACTGTTTATTATCTAGTTATTTAGTATTTTAGTTAGTTTTTACCCAGATATTATTATATGTGTGTATAGGTAAGAGTTTATTAATTTTATTATTTATGATAGTTGATATGATTAAATATATGATTTACATTAGAACTAGGTTGTATTAGTGTAACTAATTTTTAAACGGACATACAATTTTGGTATATGAAAATTATTATGTTTTCGGTCTCAATACTATAAGGAGCAAATCATTTTTAGTTAGATAATTAGATCTTAAACAATATTTTATGCATCATTCTTATATGTTAGTATTAATTTTTAAAATGTAACACTATGCAATAAAGCATTATAATAATATGTTATACTTTTGTTAGTAGAATGTTACTCCTAATAAATCAGTTTTTTAAATGAATCCATAAAGGAGCAGAAAGGATCTTGAAGTGTAATAAATAAGCCATATGTTTTAAATATCATTTAGGAGTGCTAAGTAATAATTTCATTGGTTTCTTTTAAAGGAGTAAAAAATTTATTCAGTGTTTTCAAGTGAGATTGAGTAATTATTGATTAGTTATTGAACTAAACTAGTTAAGGAAAGGTTAGAACATTTATTATTATAATCATTATTGTTATTCAGTATTTAAATTTAGGATATGTTTAAATAGTATGCAACCTACACTGATCAGGTGTTAGTATCTATGCAACACTTTATGACCATAGACTTTTATATCTCAAGCAAAGAACAAATTTTAATATTTATTAGACACTTTCTATAATTTCTATAATTAATTGCATTTATTATTATTTATTTATAATTTATTTTATATTGTATAATAAAGCAATTGTTAATTTTAATACTTCTCTTTTGTCATTACTAAAAACATTGTCACAGCATATTTATAAAATAAAGATCATATTTAAGATATTAGATTTCATATAAATACATTTTAATAGGATACATTATTATTGTTATTTTTGCTATCTGAAACACAAAGGTAAAGCAGTAGTATGATGTGCATAAAATTCCCTTTTCCATTAGATTATCCTAAGATAAATAAGTAAACTTTATATCCATAGATTTATTTTTCTTATTTTACAGAACCCTGAGATAGATTTAACATTTCTAACCTTAGTTTAAGCAAAAATACATTTGCACTTAATTAGGCTTTTTAGTAAAAACATTATATGAAAAAATATTTACTTAAAATTTATTAAGAGTTTTATTACAAATATACTAAATACCCTGAGAAAATTATTTATTTCAATTATTATTAAAAGATAAAATAGCATTAACATTTATTTAATGTGTAAGTAGGACATATATGCATTGCGAGTTAGTTTGGTAAACACACTTCCATATAACACATATATATCAACCTTGAGATTATAATGATATTAATAATTTTTGAAAAACTGAAAAATTATTAATATTTTTTCTATGATAAAAAATAATGCTTCCAACATGCATATACATTAAATAGAGCAACTTATTTTAATAAACTTTACATTTAATTTCAGAAAATTCATCAGTTAACATTTTGGTAACATAATAATCTTTTTATAATTTTAACTGCAATTTTGATCTCTTTGTTATTTACACTATATTTTCTTCATATATAAACTTGATACTAATATTTAATCAGGTAGTAAATAGAACACATGTGTATTTTCATCTAGTCAATATCTAGTGTGAATTAATGATATGGTAGAATGATAGACTATAAAACATTGAGTCCATGTATTGCAGTTCAATTTTATTTTTGGTGCATAAATTTCATATAAATTCCCTTGCAATAAATTATTATTATTACTATTATTAGATGAAATACACATGCTTATATCATCATCATCATTATCAACCATTATCAATCCACTGCAGGATGAAGGTCTCTCCAAGTTTAATCCATCTTCTCCGATCTTTAGCTTCGTTTCTCCACATCACCCCTACACATTTTCTTATTTCATCCATCCATCTTACATGTGGTCTCCTTCTAGGTCTTTTACAAACTCTTGGAATCCAGTTTTAAATTTCAATTGTCCATCTATTATCATCTCTTCTAGCAATATGTCCAGCCCAACTCCACTTCAATCTTTTAATTTTTTCAATGAGGTCAGTAACACCTGTTTGTTCTCTCACCCATACATTGCGTTTTCGATCTCTTCTTGTTACTCCCAACATACATCTCTCCATATCTTTGAGTGGTCTGAAGTCTCTGTATTGATCTTCTATTAAGTGTCCAAGTCTCAGATCCATTAGTAAGAACTGGTAAAACACATTTGTTAAAAACCTTTCTTTTCAAACACATAGGCATATTTCCTTTTAATATGAAGTTATTTCTACCAAAAGCACTCCAACCAAGTTTAATTCTATGCTTAATTTCCTCTATTATGTTTCCATCTGTATTAATAATCTGACCAAGGTATTTGTAACTCTTAACTTCTTCTAATTCATCATAATCAATCTTTATTTTCATATTTTGAGCAAATCGATTAAACATTACTTTAGTCTTTTTAACATTTATCTTTAGTCCTACTTTCCTACTTTCACCTGATAACTCCTGCAGCATTTACTGCAGCTCGGAAGCATTATTTGCAAAAACAACTACATCATCTGCGAAATCTAAATGACTTAAATAATCTCCATTTACTTTCACTCCTTTAGTTTCCCATTTTAATCCACAAAATACTTCTTGCAGCACTGCTGTAAAAAGTTTTGGAGATATGGAGTCACCTTGTCTTACACCTTTCTCAATGTTGACTTTCCCAGTATCATTATGTAATCTAATTGTTGCGGTTGCATTTTTATAAATATTCTTTAAAATATGACAATATCCTGGATCTATACCTTGATGATCCAATGCTTTAATCACTGAAGAAATGTTTATAGAATCAAATGCCTTTTCATAATCTACAAATCCAAAACACAATGACAACTCATATTCATTTGTCCTTTCTATAACTTCTCTCAATACTTGAATATGATCTACTGTACTAAAACCACTTTTAAATCCAGCTTGTTCTCTTGGTTGGTGAAAATCCAAGGTTCTCTGTAGACGAGTTGTAATTATCTTGGTAAAAATTTTATATAAAACTGATAAAAGGCTGATAGGTCTGTAATTTCTAATATCTTCTTTATCACCTTTTTTAAATATTAATATTATTACTGCATTCTTCCAATCATCCGGTACATCTTTATCATTTAGACATTTGGTATATAACTTTGCTAATATTTTTTCTGTTTCTTCACCTGCTTCTTTTAATATATCAATTATAATTCCATCATTATCTGGAGCCTTTCCTTTTTTCATACATTTAATTGCATTTCTCACTTCTTCATTTAAAATTCTGGGCAATTTGGAAGATGTAATAGATATAGGAGGTACTTGTTCTTTATTACTATATAATTCTCGATAAAAATCTTCTACCAATTTCATAATGTCATCCCTCTTTTTAGTAATAATTCCATCTTTTTTCCTTATTGCAGATATAAATTTCCTACCAATACCAAAATGTTGTTTTACATTCTTAAGACTTTTATTTTCTTCTACAGCTTTTCTTGCTAATTCACAGTTATACTTTCTTATATCATTTTCAACTCTTTTCCGCACCATTTTACAAAATTCGAGATATTCAATTCTTTTTAATGCATCATTCTTGCATATCTTCATATTCCTTCTTTTCTTCATAAGTTCTCTAGTCTCAGTAGAAATTTTATTAGTCAATTGCTGCTTTTTTCTACCAGCTATCTTTGTTGTAGTTTTTAAAAGTGTATCAGTTATTTTCATATTAATTTCATTCAAATCTGAATTATGTTCAAAATCTACTAATACTTGAAACCGATTTGTAAGTTCTAATTTAAATTCATTAGAATGTTTCTGAAGATTAGGAATATCAACTGTAAATATAGTTTTTCTTAATAATTTTTGTCTCTCTAGTTTTACATTAACATGTATCTTACCCCTTAATAATTGATGATCACTTCCTGTGTTAAATTTATTAAGAACATTACAATCTTGAAATATGTATTTCCTGTTAGTCAAAATATAATCCAATTCTGCTGTACCTTCATTTGGATGCTTCCATGTCCATTTCCTTCTAACATTTTTCTCAAAAAAAAAATTCATAATATAAAGTTTTTCCTTCTCTGCAAACTCCACAAGTCTATGTTCTCTCTCATTTTTATTACCATAACCAAAATTACCTAAAACACTTTCATCTTTCATTTGTTTACCAATTCTAGCATTAAAATTTCCCATAACAATTTTAAAATGTTGTTTACTCTGATCAAAAGCCTTTTGTACATCCATATAAAAATCTTCTACTACTTCATCACTGTGAGAACTTGTTGGGGCATAAACCTGAATTATCTGCATTTGATATCTGCTATTAAGTTGTATAACTAATCTTGCCACTCTGTCTGATACACCATCAATCTCCACAATATTGTTCTTCCACTTTTTATTTATAATGAATCCTACTCCACTTGTATTTCCAATATTTGTGCCTTTATAATAGAGCATATGTCCACTTTTTAAATCAATTGTCTCTTCACCTTTTCTTCTAACTTCACAAAGTCCAATAATATCCCATTTAATATAAGGGAGTTCTTCTTCTAATTCTTGCAATCTTCCTTCACTTGAAAGTGATCTGCAGTTGTAAGTACCTAAATAAAAAGTCGTCATCAAATGGCAGCCTGGGTCCGTCTCCAGGATATTCTTAGCACCCTCCGCCTTCGGCCACCAACCGCTGCCTTGGTTGGTGACTTTACAGCCTTCTGGGATTAAGGGCCATGCTTTATTTTTGTCTGTCATAATTGTATAATTGGGAAAAATCTTTAACATTTACACAAACATTCATTCTGCCTTATCAGGCGCTGAGAAGAAAGACCATGGTGTTTCTTGATCTTAAACTCAGAGGTAAAAGGCCAATAAACTCACCATGCTGGCTAATGCATGTTGGTGAGCAGCCCATCCATGTTCGTATACTATATGAATAAACATATAGTAATAACAGCTGCAACGACAAGAACGTATGGAGTGGACATTAGGAATTTGCCTTGCTCGGTTCCTTTAAGGCCTCCAAGAGGAATCAAAGGGTCTCCTTTCAGTTAATAGCAAACTCCTTTCTCCAGCCCATGCTTATATATATATATATATATATATATATATATATATATATATATATATATATATACCTGTGTCTATATATGTAATAGACAGGGCATGAGCAAAGACTTTCACATGACCCACCACTCTCCACACTATCTCAACACTGATACACCTGAACACACATATGTTGAAAAGATAAATAATCACCAATATATGTCTATTACATATATAGACACAGGTATATATATAAGCCTGTGTATTTCATCTATTACATATTAAAGATGGCTGCCTATCCCTTGTATATGTATTTAATGGATTATGTCCTGTACATGAGGGGTCAGATTGACCTCTAGGTCAACATCGGTATGACAACAATCTTGGCCTAAGGGTGGCCTTTGAGTGTTCCATCATCAGATTTTCAATTGGATGGACAGTTGAAGAATTGGAGTGTGGAGTACATAGAAGCCTTTCCATTAAAGTAGGGGGATTTGCTATCTTAATATATATCTGAGCACTTGTAGCATATATGTGTAGAGATGGTAATCTGGACCAACTGATTATTGCTGGTTTAGCATGAAATATGTATATTGATGATTATTTATCTTTTCTAAATATGTGTGTTCAGGTGTATCAGTGTTGTGAGATAGTGTGGAGAGTGGTGGGTCATGTGAA
This sequence comes from Epiperipatus broadwayi, assembly GCA_028023455.1. Classification (NCBI taxonomy): domain Eukaryota; kingdom Metazoa; phylum Onychophora; class Udeonychophora; order Euonychophora; family Peripatidae; genus Epiperipatus; species Epiperipatus broadwayi. Next base: position 862,843 of record JAQFVV010012608.1, on the reverse strand, counting down.
AGTCTATGCTCATGCCCTGTCTATTATTATTATTATTATTATTATTATTATTATTATTATTATTATTATTATTATTATTATTATTATTATTATTATTATTATTATTATTATTATTATTATTATTGCTGTCTCTTGTAGAAGTAGGATGTGTTTCTTTTTCTCTTAAAACTATTGAAATTTTTTTTAAGAAACCTCTTACTATTTATTTTATCAGCTTTTTTGGATATCAAACCGATTTCTTCTACATTATTATATGGACAGAGGGCTTAATTCAACATTATACTTATGGTAGACATCATTTAATTTGGAACTATGTTTCTAAGATTTATGCATTTTATAAGTCTTTGATCAAGGATTAATATGTGCATATTTTCTGTGAAATTAATTGGATCAAAATGTACCTTTTTATTGATTTTCAGTTTTTATATTGTTTTAGTATAATTAATCTTCTTTGACATCAAAATTATATAATTGAACTAGCTTCTTTTAATGGATTTTTTAAAATGGTTTTTTGAATTGATTGTTTACTGAGATCTGATACGCCTTGGGGATTTTATAATTAAATGGATTTTTTTGTGGTTTTTTTTTTTGAGTTGTCTTCACTTAAAACATTATAATATGCCTGGAGGATTTTATTAGTAAAGCTTGTGATACTTTATTTTTGGAAACTATTTGTGTTCAAAAAAAACTATTTTTCATTATTTTATTTTTATGGCTTATAGGTGTCATAAGATTTATTGATTATTATATCGGATTATACAACAATCTACTATAAAGTTTTAATTTAACTTTTTTTTTTTTGGTTTTAAATAATTTCTTCTATTTGGATAAGATTGATAAGTTATTGCTTGCAATTACTTAGTGATTTCTTATCTTCATATAATCAAGAGTCTTCCAAGTTACTTCACCTTAGGATATTAATTTTTTCTTTAAACTTGTTTTGAAATATATGTTTATATGTAAATTTGCTTATGGATATCTACAGTATTACAGATACAATGTATACAATTTGTAACGGTCAGAATCGTCTATCTCGCTAACACACTGCGTAATTCAAACCCCAGACACTAAACTGAACATTCTATAAGGGGTTGCCTTCTAGATATACTAAGTTCAAATCTAAAGTCCAAATTCACAGCGCCACCTACGTGATAACGCATCTGATGCTACAAATAGTATAATCTTTTACCGGTGCCTGGTGGTCAGGGAGAAACAAAACACTCTATACTAAGATAAGTTTGGGTGGCTAATTAATGTCTATGGATTTATAAAAGAAATGCAGAATATATATATATATATATATATAGACCGAGACAGTGATAGGAATCAAATAAAATAAGAGATAAAATTTAGTCTTAATAATTTCACACAATTTATTTATATAAATATATATATAACGCCACTGTCTGCTTATATGAGACAGTGACGCGTATTAAATAATTGTTGGCATTTATATTTCAGTAATGACAAAAGGTTTTAAAACAGATTGATATATTCTATTCCTCGGGCTAATAGCATTATGATAATGTGCTTGACAAGATAGGAACATGTGCGAGGTGCTTTGAGTAAATAGACAAGTTTAAGACAATATTTGAAATTAAATGTTCTAAAATATTTATTGATTTCGAGAATAGTACGGACTAAAGCTTACTAAGCAAACGTGGGAATGGGATCAAAGCATTTATTTGTGAATAATAATAATAGACTTGTATTGGGAGGTCAGTATTGCTGATAGTGAATTTATAAAGTTGGAGGGTGTGACTCGTTTAAGTCACGGATGCTTTGTAAAATAAATATAAAATGAAACAATATTGAAGATCCGGAATAATTACGGAGGGCATCTCGCCGCTAACCTGTAGGAAAGTATTTTGACGAACAGCCAAAACTTAGCGACTGTGTGACGATTGCGTTTAATTCCCAGGGGTGTCATTTGGGACACCCTCTGCCTGGAAACCGCAAGCGTGGAGAGAACGGCCTTAGCCGTGAAAAGAATCCTTGGAAAAATAAAACAAAGTGGTCTCAACAACCAATTCATGTACCAGCAATATGAGACTAGTATATATAAAAACATACTAAATGGGTTTTACTTGGATTAAGAGAAATGCCCAATCAAATTCCCTGAAATTCATTTAAAAAGGGTCCGCACATTCTCGACGTCAATGATGAACTTTATAATTAAAGTAGAACACGGTAATTAAAATAAGAAAATGCATGCTTGCGGGTTTGAAAAGTAAGTATAGATTTATATATGCAATCATGCATTAGGGGACACATTTAATCATTAACTTCGCACATACTCTTATATTAGATTAAAATCAATAGCATGTAGATTTTAAACTATGTGATTATATTACATTAAAGAAAAGAATCGCCCTCGAACGAGTGATTTGCAAGATAATAAATTGGAAAATTATAAATTTAAAATATGCCTTAATAGCGGCGTCTTACTTTCAATAGAGGGACTGGTTCACTCGGTCAAAGACGATTCTGACACATTATCATAATAAAATAAAAGAAAGCTTTATAAATAGAAAATATTAACCCAAGGATAGAGCAAAATGTTGAGTATATTTAAACACATTAAAGAAATACATAATGAAGTTATGTGAAATATAAGGAAAACAATTTTAAAAAGCTATAGCATATTAGTTAGGAATGACAAGAGCTTTTGGGTTAATTTGGGTTACCTCTGGAAACGCATTTGCAGGTAGATGTTCAACAAGTTTTATAATTCAGCAGCAAAATCTGGAATGTTCATATTTTGGCAGTGGCAGCAGCAGTTCCGGGATCCGTGTGATAACTTCTGATGGTATGGAGCGGCGGCTGGCTATTCCAAGGGGACATAGCCATCTTAACGCCTCTACTCGGACATGTCAAGGTTAGCAAATTATTAGAATCTTAGGACAACTCAGAAACCTTTAGACAACTCAGAATTCTTTAAAAGCTTAGAATGGAGAACAAAAGAAAAACATCCTTTTTATAGTAAAATTTAACAATAGACTTGTCCTGGAGTGTACAAAATTATTGGACTTATCTGCTGTAATTAAATCTATCCGAATGTCTAAAGGAATTCAACATTAATTAATTTCTTTGTTAACTTCCCCGTTGACATTTGAATTACAAACTAGATTTAATTAAAATTACTGCTACTAATTAAAGGAAACTTAAGTGGACAGCTGCTGTTTTTAGATAAACTTATATAATTAAACTATTGTCCCTCATTTATTTTAACAGAAATATTTGGGATGATTTTTATTAAATAAAACGAAAATTATTTTATTTTAAATCGTAATATTTGAATCTATCTACTAAACGAATATTTACTAAATGAATTTTATTTTAAATCAAAATATATTACGACGGTAATATATTTGTAAATAGATCCAAACAAAATAACTAACAATTTATAATTTTGATACGTTTTAAAATGGATATCATAGTGTGTGCGCAATTACGACTTATATAACTTACTTTTTAATAAATGTAAATTATGTGAACAAATACATAATTCATAATATTTTATTTTATTTGGGAATAAGTTATATATATAATACGAGCATTGTGCCCGTGGTTTAAAATTAGGCGGGATTTTCGGTATATAAGTGTATTGCAGACACACTACGATAGATTGGGGTTCAAACTAAGGTATGAGGGTAGGAAGTAGGTGAGAAAAGGTGAAACGAAGATCTGCAAAGCAGACCTTACTGTTTCAAATTGAATATTTTATTTACATATATATTACTTCACTTTTATAGTATATAATGGCACATTTTTATGATTTATAATTTATAATAAGATATGGCACCATTTTCTATAGTTTGTCTTTTGTGTTTATGCTATGTTTATGGAAGACAAAAACATTTGAAATGTTCTGGTTTTTATGGTTTAAAGTATCATTTGGATTGTTACAAGCTAAGGAATGACAACAATTTTAAAGATGATATTTCTTTTGCTCATGATTTTGTATGTGATTATTGTACTAATTGCTATAATTATAATTATGAGGTAGAAAGTCTTGATAGTCTACCTATTGCATCATCTGTTATTAATGTAGAAAGTAATTCTGATTCTTTTATGGATTTAATGAACGGTTCCTCTGCACATAGATCAGACTTAAGTATTGATAATATTAAATGCAATTATTGCAATGAAGATTTGTCTGATATGTCTAGGGGAATTAAGTGCTCTGGTATATGTCATGGTTATTTTCTTTTTTCATGTTTGAAATTGTCTAAGCTTGATGCAGAAAATTTTAAATCAGTTGGTTCAGGTTTTTTTCAGTGTAAAGAATGTAATAATCTACCTACTAAATTGGATCAAATGACTGTTGAGGAAATTTAATTAAAAGATAATAAAGATCTTTTAGAATCAGATTCAAATTTATTGATTGGAAAAGAATTTGAAAAGGAAGACTTTATGAGAGATACTGTCATGGATTCTACTGATAGTTTTTTAAATAGGATATTGAACCAACTTCCAATTTGGAGATTGTTAATATACATCAAAGTATTGAAAATAATATTATAAATCCATCTAATTTTACTATTGAATTGTTACAATCTATATCTCTTCAGGAGATATATAATTTGATAATGAATATGGCTAAAATTTGTGATAATTGTTCAAATATTACTAATGAAAATATTACTGTCGATAATATAAGAATACAATGTGATTTATTGGAAGGTCATATTTCTAATAATAATACCAATATTGTAATCTCCAGTAATATAAAATCAAATCCGTCTTTAACTGGAAATGATAATTTTTTACATCATAAAATTTTGAGTAATAATAATAATGGTGATTATGACATTTCAGATAGTAATTACTTTGATAAGGTTGGTGACTCTGAAGTTATCTCCAAACCTTTTTTGTTTGACATATCTGATGAAAATAAAAATACTTCTTGCATTGACTATTAACAGACTGTGGAAATTTGATAAAGACAATAAAGAAATACTTAATCAAGATATTTCCTTTTATAGTGAAAATGTGTGTTTCAAAGTTAGTAACTTTACAAAGAATAATGTGAAAAAAATTTACCCAACGAGAGTGTATAAACAATCAGCCAAACATCAACATTTATTTGTAATAAATGATAAAGAAAATTCTAATAAGCTTCCTAACTTTCATATTAATAATTCCAAATCTAAATGTTTTACTAATTTTCATAAAAAAATTATCTTTTAAATAATATTTATTTTCAAAGCGCAGATGATTTGAAATTAACATACGAGAGAGTGCAAGTCTCTCAGCGCTTGTGATTATTAATAGCCAATCAGATCATAAATACTGGGACAACGATTTAACAAGAAAAGAGTGGTAACCACTCTTAACTTTACTTGTCTGTCTATATATCCAAGCCAGTCCAAAGTACTTATATCTGAAAGTGTGAATATTAAATACCTTCACACACTACTCACTGACTTCAAATTACAAACATACAGCATGAAATCTTTAGATTCATTATGCAGTAGATTATCGATGTTATAAATTGCAGAAATATATGTAAATAATATTTATTTTCAAAGCGCTTGGATATATAGACAGACAAGTAAAGTTAAGAGTGGTTACCACTCTTTTCTTGTTAAATCGTTGTCCCAGTATTTACGATCTGATTGGCTATTAATAATCACAAGCGCTGAGAGACTTGCACTCTCTCGTAAGTTAATATCTTTTAAATAATAAATGTATAAATAATCAAAATTACAATTCGCAATTTTCAGAGTTAAGTGATGGTTTAAGATTTAATTTCTATCAAAAACGGTTTAATAAAAGTATTAATGCATCAAGTGTTAAAACTTTTTGGAATAATGACAAATACAATATAGGTTATGATAAATATAATAAATACTTTTTTTCTAATATGTCTGCAAAGATTAGATCATCAGAAATTAAAACATGTTTGGAAAATAAATTTCAGGTTAAAGTTGTGTGTTATAAAATTAACATGTTCAATAATAGATCTTCAAGTTTTTATATTTCTATTCCCCAAAATAAACATGGTGAGTTTATTTCATCTGATTTTTGACCTCGCGGTTCTTTTCTTTCCTTTTTCTATGGTAATTTGGCCCATAAATTAATACTTCTTGATTGATTTATTAATATTTATAAAAAAGGGAATATATATATAATTGGATATGGGTGTTTTTTCTTGTTTTCATGCCAATATTAAAGGAATGAGAATTAAATTGAATCAAATGAAAAGTTTTTTTTTTTTTGTTCAGAAGATTATGATTTTATCTTTCTCACAGAAACGTGGTTTAATGACTAAATTTCTGATGATACATTTTAGATGATAGATATAAAATTTTTCATGCAGACAGATGTCATGAAGTAATTAAAAGAGGAGGGGGCACTCTTATTGCCATTAGGAAAGAGATTGTTCATAAATCTGTGCTTTTGAATTCTAGATATTGTGAATCATCATAGTGTGAGGTCTCCCTTGATCATCATAAAAAATTATTATTAGGGAACGTTTATATAAGACCAGCCTTGTCTTTCTCTGACTTGGATGCTTTACTTTATACTTTTAAAGAATTTTTTGATTGATTATAAAATGAATATTATCATTACTGGAGATTTTAACATTCCTGAGTTATTTGATAATGATTCTTTTGATATTTCTTCATTAACACACAAAGCATATAGGATGTTGCAATTCTTTGATTTTTTGAATGTAAAACAGCATAATTCCCATTTAAATTCTTATAATCGAATACTTGATTATGTTCTAAGTAACTTACCTGAGATTAAATGTTGTTGTGTTTCATCTCTTAATTTTCCTATAGATTTACATCACTCACCTATTGAATTTTTTGTTAAAATAAATTATTATAAGTGGTATGTTCCTTTAAATATTAAAAGATGTTGAAAGGGGGATTATATGGGTCTGTGTAAAACAATTTCTAATTTTGATTGGAGCCAGTTATATTCCTCAACAGATGCTAATTATAATATGGACTTTTTTAATCAAGTATTTAATGATCTAATTGATTTTTATATACCAAAAAATCGTGACTCTCACAATTATTATTTCCATTTTCGGTTCTCAGATAAACTTAAAAAAATTATTAGAAGGAAATTGTATCATCATAAGCAGTACATTAAAACATGAAATATACTTTTTTACAATAATTTTGTTAATTATAGAAGATTGGTTAAAGCTATTCAGAAAATTGATTATCAAAACTATATTAAAAATATGGAGCTCAATTTATCAGATAATCCTAAAGAATTTTGGTCTTTTATTAAAACTTCTGGCATTACCAAAAGAAAATCTCAAATGGATTATAATTCATCTTTATATGCTGATGACTTTTCAGTTCATTTTTCTGAATTATTTGGTAATTCTCAACTGTCTGGGTTTAATTTGACCAAGGGATGTTTTAATGATAGCATTTCTATCGATTGTTTCAACAATAGTGATATTATATCAGCTGTCAAAGAACTCAAAACACATTCAAGTATAGGTTATGACAATATACCTTCTTTTACATATAAAGGTTGTGTAGAATATATTGCTGCTCCTTTATGTTATATTCTTAATTGTTCCATTAAAAATTGTATTTTTCATAATTCTCTAAAACATGCCAAAGTTATACCTATTTTTAAAAATGGTTCAAAAGATAATGTTAATAATAATAGCCCAATTTCTGTGCTGCATACAGTTGCACACATATTTGAAAGATGTGTTTATAAGAAAATTGTTAATGACATAAATAAGATTTTGGTTCCTGTGCAACATGGTTTTTTACCTGGAAGATCAACTGAAACTAATCTTTTAACAATAACAGATCACATTGCTAATGCCTTTGAGAATCAATGTCATTTAGATGTTGTTTATTTTGATTTATCCAAGGCATTGATAAAGTGAATCATTTCAGGTTGCTTTTCAAAATGTATAAATTAGGTTTTTCCTATAATTTGGTTGCATGGTTTGAATCTTTTAGTAAGAAGAGAACAGCTTGTGTAAAGTTTAAGAATAATTATTCTAATCCATATTATTGTAATATAGGAGTATCTCAGAGCAGTATCCTTGCATCATTATTGTTTAACATTTATATTGATAATTTGGGAGAGAGTTTAGAATTTTCGCATAATTTATGTTATGCAGATGATTGTAAAATTTTTAAGAATATAAACTCAATTAATGATTGCATATTATTACAAAAAGATATTAATAATTTTGTGAAATGGTGTAGAGAAAATAAAATGGATATTAATATGGATAAGTGTTTAACAGTTTCTTATTCCAAAAAATCTGAATTGATAATTTGTTCTTATTATATTGAAGATCATAATATAAAATTTGTTGATATTCAGAAAGACCTTGGAATTATTTTTGAAAGCAATGGATCATTTCATCATCATATTGAAAATGTAGTTAATAAGGCTTTTAAAATTATGGGTGCAATTTTAAGGCATGGTAGACAATTTAGTAGTTTTACAAAATATAAATTATGTCTCTTTTTGGTTTTGCCAATTTTAGAATATGGATCTGTTGTTCGGAATCCCAGTTCCAAATGAGATATTATTAAAATTTAATTGGTTTATGACAAATTTTCTAGGTACATTAAATTAAAAGACCATTATCTATCCCTATCCATTAGAAGAAAAATGAGAGATCTTAAAATTTTATATAACCTTGTAGAATCAAAAAATTATATTAACTAACAAAATTTCAAATATTACTTTTAATAATTGTTTACATAAAACACATACATTTACTTTATTTTATATTAAGGTTTGTTGCTCTAACATATTAAAATTTTCACCTTTGTTTCGTTTGCCTAATACCTATAATCATGATTTTATTAATGAAAATATTTTTTCTTTACACTTTAAAAAATTTGTTACTTATCTTATTAAAAAGTATGACATATAATTATATTATTTTCATCATTTTTACTCATTTATGTATATTATTTATGTATATTATTGTATAGTTATTATAGTGCAATTCTGTAATTGGCTTAATGCTGTAGTTTTGTACTGTAAATAAATTGAATTGAATTATTATTATTATTATTATTATTATTATTATTATTATTATTATTATTATTATTATTATTATTATTATTATTATTATTATTATTATTATTATTATTATTATTATTATTATTATTATTATTATTATTATTATTATTATTATTATTATTATTATTATTAGTAGTAGTAGTAGTAGTAGTAGTAGTAGTAGTAGTAGTAGTAGTAGTAGTAGTAGTAGCAGCAGCAGCAGCAGCAGCAGCAGTAGCAGTAGCAGTAGCAGCAGCAGCAGTAGTAGTTTTAAAAGAATTTTATTTAGGGAGAATATTGGTTTTTTAATACATTAATTTTTTATAGTACATTGACAAAAAAAGAGTCTATAATGTCACTACTGGGTTGGTAGTCGATGATTTATGAAAATATTAATCCAGGGTATGGAATAAATCCTGTGGTTTATAGATTGTTGTCATAAGCTATTTGGAAAAGTATTGGGCTTTGGAATTTGGAATAGATTCCAGGTTTCTTCAAATAAAAATTTGGAGGAAAGGATCATGTCTTTATTTTTGATTTTGTTTAAGAGAGAAATGAATAGACTGTTTGGGTCTGGTGGAGGATTTGTGAATACTAATTTGCATCTCACATTCCAGATAGAGTGGGTGAGAAATACTGACATTCTTATAATTGGAAATTGTTTACTTTGTAGAGATTCTTTTAGCGAGAGGATTCTGTAAATATCAGTTTTACTGTTTTGGAAAATTAAAAATTTGATACTACTAAGTCCGGTACATGAGCAAATTATGTGGTCAAATGTCTCATCATGCCTCTTGCAGATTGGGCAGATAGGGTCAATGTTGTTAAGAAATCTCTTGTGGTGGAGGAACCAGTTGGTATGCATGGCTCCCAGATTTACTTTTACTAGGTAGTTTAAAAATTTAGGCTCTAATGCTAGGAACTTGAATATTGAAGTAATTCTATGATTAGTGATGCCAAACATTGGAAACATTGAGTTGATTTCAGGGTTGAATTTATGGTGGGCTTCCCAGATGGTGATTTTTGTATTATATGGATTTTGTAAATTAGGTGTAAATTGATTGAGAAGCTGGAGAACCTGGTCTAGCCAGCATTTTTGAGGAGGAGGTCTGTCCGTCGGTTGAACGGCCTCTAAAATATTGAAGAAATCATGTTTTTGTAAGAAGTTATGAATTAATGTGTGAGATTTTTGAAAGATAATTGAGGGGATGGAGTGAAAGGACATCCCATTAGATTTGCGATGGTATTGCATCCTTGTCATGCTTATGGACGTTGTACTGTTTTTCCAAAAGAGTTTAGCACATAGACTATTGATTTTTTTGGTAAAGGCTTTTGTTGCTGTCATGATGGGGAGGTAGTATGCAATCTTGGACATGACTTTCATGTTCAGTAGCGCTACTTTTCCCTGAATGGAGAGATACACCCTGGAAAGGGATTGAATAATCTGGGATGTGGAGTTGATTAAGGAGTTCTGTAGTTTTTTTGACATGGCTATTTGAGACATGGAGATAGGGAAGCCAAGAAAGTCCTGGGGCTCAGCTAGAAATCTAGATGAGACTTTCTTTCCTGATAGAATTTTCCAAGATGAAGATTTGTTGGAGTTAAATTTGAGTTGTGAATCACAGGCAAATTTATCCAAAATCTTGTAGAGGGTTGGGAGATGTTTTTGAGATGGTAGTATTACGAGGACATCATCCATATATGCAAACAACTTGAAGGATTTTTTATGCAAGGAATGAATACTCTGGTGAATGAGATTTCTATATCTCTCAATAGGGGGTGAGATAGTATATAAAAAGGATGGCACTCAATGGAGATCCTTGAGGAATAGACAGGTCGGGGAAGAACCCATCTGTGTAGAATCCATCTAAGGAGATGTGAATTAGCCTATTGTAGAGAAGATTCTCCAGAATCTGTATAATATGAGAAGGAATGTTGAGGTCTTTTAGAAGAGTAAGAAGTGTGTGAATATTAATCGAGTCAAAAGCCTCTGTTATGTCTAGCTGGACTGCAATGGGTTTTGATAAGCGATTAGATCTAATATGATCAAGGAGAATCTTGACTTCACCCATTGCTGTTAGGGCTGAAGATCCTTTTCTTGCATATTGTGACTGAACAATATTGTCTAAAAATTTATGCTGGATTTTCTCTTTAATTACACCTTCAATAATTTTGATTAAAATTGGTGTCATGGAGATAGGCCTTATGTTATGGATGTTGGTTGGATCTTTGTTCTTCTTGATGAATGGCACTAAGGCAATCGGGTAGAGATTATTTATTCCCCTTCTTTTAGTGGATAGATGATTGATCATGTTCATCATGATTGGGATAGCAAAGTTATCAAGGTGGGAAATTAGAAATCTTGGTATAGCATGCATCCCAGGATGAACACTGTCAGAAAGTGCTGATAGACGGTTTTTAAGATCAGCTGCTGCTATGCCATGGTTTATAGCAGATGGGTGATCCAGCCATTCACTGATAGTCTTTGGAATATTATTTTGAAGTCGGTTTTTGAAGTGAAGACCAATGTGTTCAACAACAACAACAACAACAATATATAATGGCTTAATAATTAAAACTAGAATTAAATTCAGTTTAGATTTTTGAATTTTTTTAAAAAAAAATTATTGATTTTGATTAGATTTGTCATAGGATTCTTTTTATTTAGATACAAAAATATTATTTTTCATCTAAGTTAAATTAAATTTTTATAAAAACTTAATATTTGTTTGTTTTAATTGCATTTAATATTATATTTTTTAAAATGATTTTTCTTAATATAATCATATATTTTTCATATCTAATGTTGTGTTGTATATATCTAGTTAATTTAGAAAAAATATTTTTTCTCATGCAAATTCTTATTAAGAACAATAATTTGTCATTGGCATAAAGTATTAATCTGATTTTATTCTTTATTTTTTGTTTTTTAGATGCAATATATATTTTAGACCTACTTATAAAATAATCACTTAATTTATTTTTACTCACCATTTTATTATGATTGGCACATTTTTAATTTTGTTTTTCAGCTAAAACAGTTCTATTTCAAAAAAAATTTCTATTGATTTTTTTTATTAAATATTCAATCATTAAAAGAAGTATTAACTGAAATACAGGCTTATTATATACATGTATGAATATGTGTAATGTATAGGATATATGAGCACAGACTTTCACATGACCCACCACTCTATCTCATATCACTGATACACTTGAACACATATATGTTGAAAAGATAAATAATTACTAATATCAGTATTTTATGCTAAACCAGCAATCATCAGTTGGTTCAGATAATCATCTTTACACATATATGCAATAAGTGCTCAGATATATATTAAGATAGACAATTTTCATACTTACTTGATAGGCTTCAATACACTCCACACTCCAACTCTTCAACTGTCCATGCTCAAAGGTCGGGCTGAGATTTTTGTCAGACCCATGTTGACCTAAAGTCAATCTGACCCCTCATGTACAGAATATAATCCATTTAATACATATACAATGGATGGGCAGACTTATCTACTAAGTAATAACTGAAATACAGACTTATTATATACCTGTATGAATATATCATGTGAAACTCTGTGCTCATATATCCTATATATTAAAAGAAGTATTATAAGTAATTTGTTTATTAAGTAATTATGAAGATTGACTTTTTACTTTTGTTATTTTGGATTCCCTATATATTTACTCTATTAGTTGGGTATAAAACAAACTACCAAGATCTATCTACAAGTATTAGGTAGTGAAAATACTTTCAGATATAAGATAATTAATAAATAGCGCATGTCCAAACATATTTACACCATCTAGTAAGATAAAATGTTGGACAATCAAAGACTAAATATAGTTTCTTTCATAATCAATGTTTTGTTGTCTTTTGTCATTGGTTTTTTTATCTCATTTCATTATTTTATTTTATTTTTAATCACTTAGGTTAATATATTTCCTGTTCATTAAAAATCTATTTTTACATTTATGATCTCTTTGCACTAAACATTTGTTTCAAACAACATTTTGATCCTTTAAATATACATACAACAATTATTAATTCATTCCTTTATTTTTTTTATATTCAAAGGCCTTTTATATTAAAAGGTAATAATGAGCATAAATTTAGAAACTTGGAAATCCTTAATTATGATATTGCATAAGCAATAAAACATGATGTCATTTTGTTATTGGATGTGACATAAAAAGGTTTACTTGACAAATGATTTTATATTTGACAATGCCTAATTAAATATTTCCTACTCATCTTAAAATTTGTTTATGTCATTATATTTAACTGTTTATTAAAAAAAATAAAAGTTATAATATTAGAAATGCTATAATATCTAATAATACAAATCTGTATTTTCTCTCTTGTCTGATTGGTGAATAAATGTTTTTCTGATGATATGTGTCAAATTAATACCCATTATGTTTATGTGAAGGAAGAACATTCGCCATTAAATAAAAAAAACTGGGAAAATATCAGTATGAGCTGTTTTAACTATAGAAATATAGAATATGCTTCATGTTAAAGGTTCTCATCCAGCTGCAAAAACAGTCATAAATGTAATTCATAATTCAATGTTAAGGATATCCAAGCTTTCATGGTCTGTCAATCACCAAATATAGTTCATATTGTAACCTCCAATAAAGGGAATAATAGGGAATCAAAATACAAAATCAAAAAAATATGCACATGAGTATAATAACATATAAGTTAAAATACAAAATAAAATATTACAACAGACTTGGTTAGCATGATCATGAGTATACATAAGTAGAGATTACAAAGACTAACAGATTTTACATTACATTAGTTTTTCATCTCTCATAGCTAAAATTGAACCTTTCCACTGGTAGTGAGGTTGTGCTTCATGTTTTCCTTCCATAAACTAACTATCCACATGGGCTCAAGCCCAGAAATCATGACCAATTTATTAATGGTGCTGTCACTTACTACAGTGAAATACATACATATATATATATATATTATAACACCCACCGACATAATATAAAACCGCCATTGTTGGCTTTAACCCGAAGCTTCGAATAAAGATATTTGTGAGCATGGTTTGATTCCATCTCACGCGCCAATCCTACCCGTAGATAAGAATTATCTCCTCGAAAACGTAAATAAGGGTTCTGGTATGTATATCTGTTTATGGTAGCGCACCGAACCAGCTCAATCTCAGGGTTTGGGGACGATAGTCTAACTAGAGAACAAAGCTAAAACAAAACTAACTACGTCTTACATGTCTATTATTATATGCGATAGTTTATTGTATCAAATCCATTAATCTAACCCGGATCTTATCGAGGTTTATTCTATTCACGACCATACCCATCACCAATAAATCCCATTTATACACGCATATAAATATCAATATTCAAGCGCACAGCCCATTTATTCTGATCCACACACATATATATAATTCATACACACATCAAAATATTGCAAACATATATCAGAGCTGTTTATTTAAAGTTGTCATTTATTTAATTTTAAAAGAGATTTAATATAGTAATTAATATTGAGGTAACACTAGTTTCTTTATTAAGATACATTCCCTGAACATATATTTTGTGCCACGTCACTTTACCTTAGTTCACGCGATCAAAGACAAGTCCGCATTTATATCTTGCCAAGAAAACTGGTCTGGTAGATACAACGGATGGCAAATAGTTCTAATAGGGTATGTCGAATAGCATATTCCAGAGGTGGAGTAGTTGATTCACTCGCTTTGCGTAAAGGTCCACATTTTCAAAGATCTTTCGTCACCATTTCTTTGATGAAACAAAATTTCTTTATTTTATTAACGCAGTTCGTAAGTCCGCTTCAGGTGAGTTTCACGACGAGTGTCCACTGGGCCGATTAACGAAACCCGCACTATAGAATTACCCCGACATTTTTGGGTAGAAAAAATATTAAAACTTCTTAAGAAATATTTTACACGTCCTCCCAATCTGGAGTTCAAGCCGCGTCTCCCGTTTTCTCCTTTTTTATATCTCCTTTCGAGCACAACAAAAAGTTCTTTTGTTTTCACTTTTAACTTTTCAAAATTCTCTCTGTGTATCCGTACGCCACTGACCAGTTCTTCCATTGTTCTTCAAAAATACCCACCTGACCAGTTTTCAGACTTCCCGACGCCAGTTATTAACTAAACTGCCTACAGCAATTAATTCATTTCTATTTCGGTCCTCATATGTTCAAGAGATTACTCAACAAAAGAAAACACGTGTTACCGACAATATTATTAAAACTTTAAAAAAAAACTTAACGGATAAAATATATACGCATAATCAATTACAATTTATACAGCTCTATATATAATTGATTATAACCATCACCGATAATACATACGCATATTGTACACTCGCACATACAACTATATTTACATATGCATACACACATAACTTTCGCACTCCTTGTAACAGGGTTCGAATGACCATTTACATATATATATTTTTTTTTGTTTATACATAGTCGCTCCACATTAACACTAGTAATTAGTAATATATCACATACCCGCGTATTCGAACCCGGTTTGTTACAATATATATATATATAAATGTTTTATAATTTTGATTGTGTTATTTGGTTACTTTTGAATTAGAGTAAAAGTATTTTATATTTTGATCGTATGCTTGATTTTTTTTTGTAAAAAGAAAAATGTTAATTATGTAAGGGTTTTCATTTTAATAAAATTATTTGTATTGTCATTTCAATTTTGTGTAAAAAATGAAAGAGAGAAGATATAACCAACATGGCAGGTTTGAAGTAATCCATTGTGAAGTTTTGTTTCACTAATTAAATATTTTAGAATTCGGACTTCATTAATTAAAATATTTTATCATGGTTTCTACTTTTATAATTAAATAATTTTGAACTTAAAATTCGCTAATGATTTTTTTTGTTTGTTTATTTTTACTCTTAAATTCTTTAGAACTGGAATGTGATTTGAACCTTATCACCTTCTTATGTCTTACTTTCAATTAAGAATGGGCTGCAATTTGATAAAGAATTTATATAATTATTGTATCTGCCTCTTGGCCAATGAACAGAGACATTCCTAAAATATTTTGGATATATAAATAGGGTGGATTGGAAATAGGACTTCTTTTTTTTTACTTTAGTGATGAATTTACAAAAGAAGAAGAATAAAAAATCTAGACAAGTGATTCCAGTATGCTAGTTTAATAGGAAACTGAGACATCTTTTTCTGCCTCTTGGGGCTGTCTCCAGAATGCCATCATGAAACTCCTGCCAAGGAATAATGCTGTCCCAAATGAAGAAGTAGTGGTGACCAAGACTGCTGACCACCAATCTGATTCCTATGAACTGAAGCTCATTGAATGAATCACCCAGTCATTGACCCAGAGTATGCTGAGGTTACAGTCCAATATCTGTATAAAGTTGCCAGTCCTTATCTCTCTATGCTGATTAATTATTTTTATTTCTACATAATCTTTGCCTGAAATGACCTCTCTATAATACATATTATGTTCATTATAATATTAACTTTGGATTTCACCTTTATTCAAACTTTATGAATATGTGTCTTTGGTTTATTGTTGTTATATAATATATTCTATGACATATTTCTTGTTTTGTTGACTTAATGTGCCAATTCAACTCAACACCATGGTTTGATCTATAATTGTTTTTTTTTTTTTATAAATAATAAAAAAATATAATGATAAGAATTTGTTTGTCATTCACTTCCTGTAAACTTAATGTTTGTTATGTTAAAATAGACTCGCAGGGTTGGTTATTCAAGAACTGTTTTGATTATTTTCTTTTCATGAAAGATTGCATTTAATGATTAAGCATTAATTATCGTTACCGCCTGAATGGCCCAAATAATTGGAAGGATTATTTTTGCTTGAAGTTACATGTGGGAAAGTATAAATGAGTGAGTTAATGAATTAATCAAATAATTAAATAATTGTCTCATTTGACATTCATAGCATAATTCACTACCATACATACCATTATGGAAAAGATCAAGCCATTTAATGTTGTAATTTATACATCAGTTTTATTTTCATATATAAAATTTTACTGCTAGCATATCTTAAGATTTATATTTAGTATATAAGTGCTTCGTCATTTGGGAAATAATGGGAATCCAAAGTTACGCAAGTTTTTCCGAAGTACCTCTCTTTATTTTGAAAATTGTTCATAATCAGGGATTATACTTCCTGTGGAATGTGAGGCTAATGTATTGGTTGTTCTATGGGGGACACCATACACCAGCTCATCATATCACTAGACATACCTCAACTTTTGCACCATTTTGCCGTATGTGCGAAAGTATATCTTTTTCATGAAAATACATCAAAAGATGAAGCTATTTTTTGGTCAGCTGGGTTTTCTTATAATATATTTAACAATTATATGCTAGTAATGCCAGTAATCATTAATTATTTTTTTTGTCCGCTTTATCCCAATAAGTCATAATAGTATAAAAGCTGTGAATCACTTTCAGAGAAGTATTTATAAATTCCTAGTGTGTGCTTGGTTTAAAACAGCCTACCCTTTTTTTAAATAAATGAACCTTTCCATATGTGCTTATGTTTTCACTCTAAAAATAAAAAGAAAAATAAAAGATTTTTTTTTTTTGTTTTAAATAAACAGAAAAGAGATTTATAATCTTGGCCTTTTATAGCAAATTGTTTGTATACATGTAAATCATTCATAGGTTCCAATCAATAAGTAATAATAACTAGATATATTATAAGATTATGTGAATTGGCCAAATTGGTTGGATATTCTACAAGGGAAATAACTACCCTCAATTAACTTTCTAGATCTTTCATTCTTTGTGTAAATAGAGTTTATTATGGTATGTTGAGTTCTCACACATGGCATAAAGTGATCTATCATAAATTTCATTTAAACAACAAATAAAGAGTCATTATATAGTTACATAGTAAATGTAAAACCCTCTAACATGAAATCGTCACATGTACAAGTTTGTGTTTATATTTAATTAATATTAAAGCATATTTTAATCCTATCCAGAGTTTGAATCATTATTTTTGGTTAAGCATAAACAAAAAAACTTTTAAATATTAATGTATTTATTTATCATTTCTAATTCTTCTGTCTTCATTCAGGGATTCATCCTTGAAATCCCTAATTTTTTTATCATGTATCTTCTCCACTGTGCATGAGGGTCTGAGAGAGAATGTAACTGTGCTGTATTGCTGGAAGTGTTGTTCAGGGGTTAATAGAACTAGAGAATTAGGTACATAAGTTAGAATCCCAGATTACTTCTGAGCTGTGTATCATGAGCCTTGATGGAAATTGAGGTACTTGTTGCCTGGACTCTTGATCTTGTTTTGAGCACACATTTTATCTGGTGCAATATTAAACATTGATTGAATTATCTTCAAGATCTAAAGCAAAAAAAATTACAAAATAAATTTAGTTTGCCATACCATTATATACTTAATAATCAGGAGGGTATTCTATGAGATGACTACGGAATTAAAATTATGAGTTGGATTATAAATGAATCATGATGTAGAAGATTAAATGGATGATAAAAAGCAAATAATAATTAACTAATGAAAATGAATGAACTTAAGAGTGAAGAGAAGAAATAGAAAATGTGCAAGGGTGACTAATAATTAAAACAGTGATAAAATAGAGATCAATAAAGAATGAATTGATTACGATAATGACTAAATATGAAATGAGGATGAAAATAAAATAAAGTAAGATATGGATGAGCTATGATAGCAATGTTAATGATGAAGAATGAGATGCATGAAATATAAAACTAATATTGTGTGAAACAAAAACAATATAATAATGAAATAAAAGCAAGGTGTCCTAAGCTTAACTAAAATAAACATTTAACCCTTAAATTAAAATGGGTTATGGTTTTTAAAATAGTCACCATCATCATTATCATCAATCATTATCAATACACTGCAGGATGAAAGTCTCTCCAAGTTCAATCCATCTTCTCTGATCTTTAGCTTCTCTTCTCCACATCACCCGAGCACACTTTCTTATTTCATCCATCCATCTCACAAGCAGACTTTTTCTGGGTCTTTTACAATTTCTTGGAATCCATTTTAAGACTTCAATTGTCCATCTATTATCATGTCTTCTAGAAATATGTCTATTCCAACTCCACTTCAGTCTTTTAATTTTTTCAATGAGGTCAGTAACACCTGTTTGTTCTCTTATCCATATATTGTGTTTTCGATCTCTTCTTCTTATTCCCAACATGCATCTCTCCATAATTTTTGAGTGGTCTGAAGTCTCTGTGTTGCTTTTCTATTAAGTGTCCAAGTTTCAGATCCATAAGTAAGAACTGGTAAAACACATTTATTAAAAACATTCCTTTTTAAACACATAGGCATATTTACTTTAAGTATCAAGTTATTTCTACCAAAAGCACTCCAACCAAGTTTAATTCTATGATTAATTTTATCCATTATGTTTTCATCTGTATTAATAATCTGACCAAGGTATTTGTAACTGTTAACTTCTTCTAACTCATCATAATTAATCTTTGTTTTCATACTTTGAGAAAATTTATTAAACATTACTTTAATCTTTTTAACATTTATCTTTAGTCCTACTTTACTACTTTTATCTGATAACTCCTGCAACATTTCCTGAAACTCTAAAGCATTATTTGCAAAAACAACTACATCATCTGCAAAATCTAAATGACTTAAATAATTTCTGTTTATTTTCACTTCTTTAGATTCCCATTTTAATCCACAAAATACTTCTTGCAGCACTGCTGTAAAAAGTTTTGGAGATATAGAGTCACCATGTCTTACACCCTTCTCAGTGTTGACTTTACCAGTAGCATTATGTAATCTGATTGTTGCTGTTGCATTTTTATAAATATTCGTTAAAATATGACAATATCCTGGATCTACACCTTGATGATCCAATGCTTTAATCACTGAAAAAATGTTTATAGAATCAAATGCCATTTCATAATCTACAAATCCAAAGCATAATGGCAACTCATATTCATTTGTCTTTCTATAACTTCACTCAATACCTGGATATGATCTATTGTACTAAAACCACTTTTAAATCCAGCTTGTTCTTTTAGTTGGTGGAAATCCAATGTTCTCTGTAGACGAGTTGTAATTATCTTGGTAAAAATTTTGTATAAAACTGATAAAAGGCTGATAGGTCTATAATTTCTAATATCTTCTTTATCACCTTTTTTAAATATTAATATTAATACTGCATTCTTCCAATTATCTGGTACATCTTTATCATTTAGACATTTGGTATATAACTTTGCTAAAAAAATTTCTATTTCTTCACCTGCTTCTTTTAATATATCAATTATAATTCCATCATTACCTGGAGCCTTTCCTTTCTTCGTACATTTGATTGCATGTCTCACTTTTTCATTTAAAATTCTTGCCAATTCAGAAGATGTAATATATATAGGAGGTACTTGTTCTTTATTACTATATAATTTTTGATAAAAGTCTACCCATTTTATGATGTCATCTTTCTTTTTAGTAATAATTCCATTTTTTTCCTTATTGCAGATATGATTTTTCTACCAATACAAACATGTTGTTTTACTCTCTTTAGACTTTTATTCTCTTCTGCAGCTTTCCTTGCTAGTTCACAGTTATACTTTCTTTTATCATTTTCAACTCTTTTCCGCACCATTTTACAAAATTCGAGATATTCAATTCTTTTTAATGCATCATTTTTATATATCTTCATATTCCTGTTTTTCTTCATAAATTCTCTAGTCTCGGTAGAAATTTTATTGGTCAATTGCTGCTTCTTTCTACCAACTATCTTTGTTGCAGTTTTTAAAAGTGTATCACTTATTTTCATATTAATTTCATTTAAATGCTTGAACTGATTTGTAAGTGCCAATTTAAATTCATTAGAATGTTTCTGAAGATTAGGAATACTAACTGTAAATAATGTTTTTCCTAATAATTTTTGTCTCTCTAGTTTTGCATTAACACATATCTTACATCTTACTAATCAATGATCACTTCCTGTGTTATATTTATTAAGAACATTACAATCTTGAAATATGTAATTTCTGTTAGTCAAAATATAATCCAATTCTGCTGTATCTTCATTTGGATGCTTCCATGTCCATTTCCTTTTTTTTTTTCAAAAAAAGCATTCATAATACAAAGTTTTTCTTTTTCTGCAAACTCCACAAGTCTATGTCCTCTCTCATTTCTATTATCATAACCAAAATTACCTACAGCACTTTCATCTTTCATTTGCTTACCAATTATAGCATTAAAGTCTCCCATAACAATTTTAAAATAATGTTTACTCTGATCAAATACCTTTTGTACATCCATATAAAAATTTTCTACTACTTCATCACTATAAAAACTTGTTGGAGCATAGACCTGAATTATCTGCAATTGGTATCTGCTATTAAGTTGTATAACTAATCTTGCTACTCTGCCTGACAGACCATCAATTTCAACATTGTTGTTTTTCCACTTTTTATTTATAATCAATCCTACCCCACTTGTAAGTACATGTCCACTTTTTAAATCAATTGTCTCTTCACCTTTTCTTCTAACTACTTAAAGTCTAATAATGACCCATTTAATATAAGACAGTTCTTCTAATTCTTGCAATCTTCCTTCACTTGAAAGTGATCTGCAGTTGTAAGTACCTAAATAAAAAGTTGTCATCAAATATCAGCCTGGGTCGACAATCAGGGGATTCTTAGCATCCTCCACTTTCGGCCACCAACTGCTGCAGAAAGGAATTTGCTATTAACTAAAAGGAGACTTTTTGATTTCTCTTGGAGGCTTTAAAGGAACCGAGCAGGGCAAATTTCTAATGTCCAGTTCTTACATTCTTGTCATTGCAGCTGTTATTATTATGTCATTATTCATATAGTATACAAATATGGACGGGCTGCTCACCAACATGCACTGGCCAGCTTGGTGAGTTTATTGGCTTTTTACCTCTGAGTTTAAGATCAAGAAATACCATGGTCTTTCTTCTCAGTTGCCTGATAAGGCAGAATAAATGTATGTGTAAATGATAAATATTTTCCAATAATTATACAATTATGACAGACAAAAATAAACCATGGCCCTTATGCCCAGGAGGCTGTAAAGTTTAAACTAGTAAGAAAACTTATCTCTTAAAACTATATTGAATCAATTAAACAACAAGAATAAACATAAGAGATCAAGGCAAAGCATAGTAAATGATAGAAAAAATGAAAAATTAATAATAAAGTCAAAGTTGAGACTATTAATCAATAACATAATTTTTTCAGTGTTCAATAATTTGAATGCTACTATTTTAAAAGATATATATATATAATTCAGTGAAAGGGATTTTTCCCATACCCAAAATAGCAAGAAAAGATAGCTCATAAAACAAAAATGGAACAAGTAAGAATATTGAACTATTTCAATAGCATTAATAAAACACTCTTTAAATTTTATGAGATGTTAATAAATTATTAATAAAGTAAATGTAATAATCTACAAACTATTTTTTAGTTTACGACCATAGATAGACAATAGATCAAAATCAGCGGATGATGTATCTAATGATTTATATAAAAGGTTATTTCAAAACTAAATATTTAATTTTTAAAACATTATGTGAAAATGATACATGTACTTAAGATGAACAGTGTTTTGATTAATAAGCAGAAAGATTTTATATGTCCTAAACACAAGACCTTAGCAAAACTTATTTTGATATGCTAACACATAATGAAATGTTTTATATTAAATGATGTTGATATTTACGACAACAATACAAATAATATGTTGATAGAAATAGCAATAACAATATGGATAGTGTTTAGCAATAAGGCCACAGACAAATATATACATTGTCAAACAAAATTTAGACACATTATTTACGAGTTTGTAAAATACTAATATCAACAAAGAAAACATGTATAATCTTGGACATTGATTACAAAATTAAAATAGAACAAGATTTAATTATATTATTATATTACTAAGGTAAGATCTCTTAGGATCTATTTACCATTTTAATAGATAATTATCTTTTAATTAATTATTATTTAAGTCTATTACTTACATTGAGTTTATTTTGACTTATTACACAATTTATATTTTACTCATTTATTAAGAGCATGATTTGAAGACCTATTCAATTCACATAGACTCTGACAAGTCATTTACAACGTTACTATCCAATGATTAATAAGCTATTATATTACATAAAATAATAAAATGAATATACTTAAGATATAATACTTTATGCTAGAATATCT
The DNA here is from genome assembly GCA_028023455.1 of Epiperipatus broadwayi. Lineage (NCBI taxonomy): Eukaryota > Metazoa > Onychophora > Udeonychophora > Euonychophora > Peripatidae > Epiperipatus > Epiperipatus broadwayi. The sequence continues at coordinate 839,552 of JAQFVV010012608.1, read as the reverse complement.
TACTAAGAACTACTGACTCTATTTTATTAATCTATTTAGACTATTAGACATCCAAAAATGCTTTAAGAGTCAAGATTATTATTATTCTACTTTTCACTTATTAATTTTATATTATAGGACTCTTTTAACATGAAGGGAAAATATCAGCAACCTAAACAAATATCAGTATAAAGAATAAATAACATATATTAATGGCATAGATGGGATCATCTCAAATGGACAGGGGCTAAATAACAATGTACTACATAAAATAACTTTTAATTAATATTTTTACTTATTATTATTTTGCTCAATATTAAGTACAGTTTTTTTTTTTAATACCATACTTCAGAAACAATTCTGTTGTTATCAATACTAAACCATTAAATCTTAAGAATATGAAACATAATAAAACATATAATATATCCACAGATATTAAAGAGTGGAACTATGGCAAAGAGAACAAACAACCTAGACCACAGTCATTTTGTGACTGCAAATCATCTGACATCTTGGTGCCACTTTTGGATCATCTTTAGGGATATGAAAAAGAAAGAGGTGGTCAATCCCTTATTTAAATTACTATACCAATACACTACAAAAGTATGGCCTTAATATGCTCAAATTTTTAAGGGTATCTTTTATGATTCACTCATTATGATTATTTCTATCATCACTCAGGGCAAGGGAATATGTACACCTATCCTGATACAGCATGCATCTACCACATATTCCAAATATTATACACATATAATAATAATCATTCAACATGATAACAGTCAAATGTCAGTAATAATATCACTTATGATGAATACCTAAAGACACTAAGCAAAACAAAATACATTACTACTTAACACATTAAAATTATAATTATCATTATCAATTTGAAAATGATCCACAATTATAGCAATCATTAGTTATTAATTAATTGTGTTACATATTAAAAACCATATCTAATGCACTTAAATTAACTAGAGTTGGATAATACCCATTTATTACTATTCAGCAATTCTAACTTTCATAAAGTAGAAAGAAAAATATTAAGATAAAATTTTAATAATTTATTGTGAAAAATTTTAATCCTTTCACCTGTTTTCATATTCAAAATATGAATGAAATTTACATTATATAAGATTACCTTTACCATTTTTCCCATATTTAGAACAAATTTATAATTATATCATGAGTTTCATTATCTACATACACAGGTTTTTACATCTGTAATAATAATGTATATGATATTACAAGACAATACATATAATATTAATAATAATAAAAAATCATTATATAAACCTTTTTTCTCAATTCTTCTTGTGAAAGGAAGAAAATGAAATCTTGATTGCAACCATTTGAAATCTGCAGCATTATATAAGTGATGAATATTCTTTACTACATGAGTATAATATTACAATTAATCCATCTGACAGGCTGCATATAAAAAATATCATGCACAATCTGGCTGAGGTCCCAGCACACATCTTGAATAGGCCAATTATTTATCACTCTCAGGAGATTTATTGATGAAATTTACCTATTTTTATAATATAATTTAGCAATCATAATAACATACTACTGATATAATACATATATTTAATATATTTCATTATTACCAATTAAAATTTAAAACTTTATACAATTGACCATTTAAATAGGGCTTGACAAACTTCAAGCCCAACTATAAGATTACAATATGGATTAAATACTTAGCAATGTTAATTTAAAATGTAATGAGGTTTTATAAATTAGCAATGTGTAATATAGAAACATATTTACATTACATCATAAAAAAATGTTAAAGCAATCAATTAAAAAATTAGTGCAAATATTATATGTAATAAAAAATATTAAAAAACGACCAGCATTTTTATATCCCAACAATAATAAATGGTATCTTTTAATAAAGCTAAAAATATATGTTATGATTAATCATGACACTATCAAAAAATTGAAAAAAAAACTTTTATTTATTTTCTTCATAGGACACTCCAGTAAATATATATTTGAAGCCATGAAGTTAGTAAATATAACAGATATATTTAAAAATGAAAAATTTTAATTTGGATTTATTAAAATTTGGAATTTTATTTATATAATATTAAAATGTTTTCTTTAATTTAAATTAAATCTTTAGAAAAATGTATTAAACCAACCAATTATTACAAAAATAACAGGCTGAAAAATGAGAGTTTCTGTATTTCACTATATCGATGGTTTTTCAGACAAATGTACAATTCTCACATTTAAAATATTTTATTTAATTTACATTAAGTCTGTAAAAAAATTGTCAGAGCAAACAATTAAAAAAACTCACAGGCCTTTATAAAAGCCAGATGCATATGCTTGTAATAAAAGCATCTGTTTTTTTTTTTTTTTCATTTATATATGTAGAATGTGTTACTTTTGAATAATGTGAATTTTTTAACTAAAAAGCTCTTATGGTTCAAGATGTATATAATTATACTTACAGAAAATCACTAGCTAGTTGATGTTTATATGAAAATATAGTTTTGTAAGAGACTGTGAGGTGTTTACATTTATGACCTGTCTTGAGATTTTTTGTCGTTTTTTTTTTTTTTTTTTTTTTTTTTTTTTTTTTTTTGAAAAGTTAAATAAATGTTAGGATCACAAAATAACACTGAAACTGATTAAAATATCATAAATTGATACACGTGAATGTATATGTTCATCAAATTTATATACTTTATCTTTAGTTGCGTATTTGTTTTTACGTTTTTTTTATCAGAATTAGAAAAGACATACTGATTACTAAGTCAATGTTAGAGTATTGATTTTTTTTTAATTATGAGCTTCTTGATTTATAGAAATTTTATATCATGATTATAGAGACAAAAATTAAATTCACTTAATTTATATTTCATTGACAACGATATAAGATTTTTTTTGTTTTGCTAATAATATTTATCTTATATTAATTTTGACTTTCAAAACATGAATTATTAAAAATTTAATGTTAGCAATTCATCAAATTGAAAAGAAAGATGTTATAGGATATCTGTTATAAAATAAATATTTTACTTAGTTCAATTTATAATTTATATTAATAAGTTTTGATTTAATATTTTATAACATATATTTCTAATAATACAATACACTTACGTTGTTAAAATTGAGCTGATAATTTATTATTATTATTTGGGTGATGAATATTTTTTATAAATAATTAAAAAAGATAATAATATTTGATATATTAAATATTAATTTAAATTTCACATAAAATGATACATGCATTATTAAGATTGTAATTTTAAATATTTATTATTATTAGTTAAATTGATATTAGTTAAGTTTTTAAATATTTAATTTTTTAATATGGAATCATTCAACTAAAAAGTTTAACATTTCGTTCTATTTTCGTTTAATTTGATGTATAATGCAGTCTTTCTTATTATTTCTATTGATATAATCATAGATTAAACTATTAAAAACATTTCATTTTTAAGTCAAAATGACATCGATGTTAAAATATTAGTGATACATATTTTATTCTGATTATTAGTATTTCATTTACTTCACAAATTAATATTTAATCGTTTATATTTATATGTCAATTTTAGTAATTGACATATATTTAATTCAATGAATTTTTTAACTACATTTATATTTTTGATTCGATTTTTTATTATTTGAATTAAGTATTTGCTTAGGTCAATTTGATTTTTTATGTTTATATATATATATAAGAGCATTTGCATCCTAATGTTGTAACAAAGTGATAAAATTAATATATAGTTTTAAGACTAAATTATGATAAGGGAGTTTTCATAACGGTCTAACTTTGAGTGAAATTTTAACATACATATATACACGTGAATGTAGGTCAATACGTGTGACACTAAAAAACTTTAGTAATATATAGATATAGTACTTGTATATAAATTGATTTATTAAGACTTTTAGTGATATGAAATGTGACTCTTGAGGTAAACTTATAGATTATTTAAACAACTAGACATTTTATAAACTGGCTCCAGAATTATTTCTAAATGACATGACTATTTATATAAATTTTCTATGACAGCTAAACTGTTGATATTAATATCGTTACAGAACCTTTTATTATTATTATTTTAAAGTATGTACAACCATTTATATATGTCATTTTATAAAGTATTTTATATCTCAGTAATATTAATCAAATAAATAAAACTAGCCAGTTTATGCAGATTAATTAAAATCATACACTCATGCATATTTTCACACACATTTAATTTTTAATTGTAATGTTGCTAGTTATTAAAAATAATTATTTAATTTTATATTTAAAAGAATATTTTTAAAAAATACTATATATAAATACGCTTAAAGAGCATCTGAGAATAATGTTAAATATATACATTATGGTTTATTTATTTCATTTTATTGAATTGTCTTTTTGTAAATGAATATTTAATTGATTTGTAGATAAATGTAATTAAATTTATTTTTATTTAGAATTTATTTGGATTGAATTAAATAGGTAAAATCAAATTCAAAATGCTCACTATATCAAAAAAAAAAAAAAAAAAAGAATTATTTAACAGGATTTTCAATTTCTAGGTCATGAAGATTTGAGTGTTTTTTAATTCATTGATTTAACTTTAGTTGAGAATAATTAAATATATATTTGTTGATTATTAACAATTAAATATTGCCTAGGGCTATAATAACAATTAAAAATAAAATAGAAAATCATATAACACTACAATACTAGCCAAAAGCAGAAAATTTTATTGTTTGGCTAATATTGTAGTGTTTTATGAATTTCTATATTATTTTATTGACTCTTATATTAAGTATTGGATAGTAAAATATTATGATAAAAGGATTGTTACATATCAAAAAATATTAAATTTGACTTCATTCAATAGATATGTTTATTTACTACTGAAATGAATGTTAAATGTTCACATTTTGTTTCTGTAAATATTAAAAAAATTAGGATGTAATCAAAACAAAGACTTTACACATCATCACATGTAGAAATATTATTTTCAATTTACAAAATCAACAATATTTTTTTAATTCTCATTAAATTTATACATCTGAATGAATAATTATTTATTTATCTAACATCTAATGGATTATGCTTTAAAAGTTTAAGTTCTTTGAATATTTATTGCAAATTTGTGATTTTTTTTCTTACTGGTAAATATCAAGTAGATTGTTTATGTCATAGCTGGTCTTCAAATTTGCTTCTGGCCATATTTATGTTAGCTGCTAATATAATGTTATATTTTTGAAAGTAAAGTATTTCAAGTCAAAATCAGTTATTAATCATTTATATTTTTTGATATCTAATAAATATAGTGAAAATTACTTTAAAAATATATCTAAAACCGTAATGAATTTGCAAATAAACATGTTTTTGTGTCATTGGAAATTTCAATATAAAAAACCAAATGTTTTAGAGCCTTAGTGACATGCAATGGCTGATCATGTCAGGGCAGTGCTTGTGTCTATTGTAAGAGTGGGAATTTTTCATTTCATGCCTTTAGCATGGAATTTTCAAAGGAAAAAAAATATTATAATAAAATATACCATTTTACATGCATTTTAATGTATAATACTTACAGAAAAATTCACCAGGGGGGTGAATTGGCCAAAAGATGTTTCTCTGTCATTTGAAGTATAAGTGGGTTAAATTTTCTTTGTAAAATCTTTTAACCAATAAGGCTTTAATCAAATATGTTATTGTTGAGCACTGCCATTTTACTATATTTTTTTTATGATGAAAACCAGTCTTCTGATTCAAATATTAATGTTATTTTTTTTTCTATATTTTATTATTATTTTTTGTATATATTTAGTATGTGTGCGAAATATCCTTTAAATAGCCTACTTTAAGTTAACCTCTTTTGCATCACATCCAAAGAACCAATAAAAAACATTACTAATCAGGTTGATTAAATGCTGGAATGAGCGTTTCAGTTTTTGCATCTTTATTCTGTATTTTTGCTATGTCTGAACTTGAAATATTTTTCGAGCCTGATTTTAAATTCAGGTTGTATCTGCCAGATGTATCACCATTTTTTATTATAAAACCTTGACATAATTAGGTATAATTAAATCTGAAATTTTTTCCATGTTGTTAGTGGGACTGAATAAAATAAACAATAGATGCATGAAAGTCATAAAAAGTAAAACGTTTCTATTATTTTTCCAATAAACTAAAAACAATTACAAATAGAAAAAAAGTATATATGTGCTGCAATGTTGCATAAATGTTTCACTGTCAACCATTACTAATTTACTTACTACACGATGAAAATCTTTTTGGATTATATATTTAGCCTTTGTCAGTCTTTTTGACGGTCTTTTTGAATTTAGTGTAATTTCTCCATTTTATGGTTTATCTTTTTTATATCTTCCTTTTTATCCATACACTTCACATGAATTTTTTTCTAGATGCATTAGTTTACACAGATTTAGTTTCGTCAATATTTTATGAAAAGATTGTATATATATAATCTTGTATCACTTCGAAAAAATACAGACATAGAATAAGAATATATATATAATGTTTATACTTATCTTTTGGACAAGAGACTATTGGAAAAGTTTTGTCATTCAATGGATTATTTAATGGCTGTTTTATTTTTATTTTAACTCATTTATAAAATACCACCTGCTAAATAAATAAATTAATAACTAAGTGTTAATGATTAATCATTATAATAAATGTACTTTTTATCTTTTTATTATTGATATAAATTTATAAAGTTGAATTCTTTTATACAAAGATTGAGAGAATCACTTTATTCAAAATTCCCATTAATTATACTTTGCAGCTGTTCAGGTGTTTGGATGATAAACACATTTAAACATCAGTGACTATTGTAAAGTAAAAAAACGAAGATAAAAAATAAATTCGCACTACTATCTAAAAGATAGGTTAGCTTCATTATTGAACATGTGTTCTTAACGTACAATTTTGAATTATTATTCTTCATTCTTCAAAATCTGTAATAGAAATTTCCTCCCATTTTAATATATTATAATATAAATCTTTATTTTTGTACTGAAACTTTTCAAATTAACATAGTTTAAAATAATAAATTCCATTGATTTTTTTTTTAAATTAAATACTTAGTAGTACTTATATTTTCAATTTTTTTAAAAATATATATAATTTATGCTTTATTATATAGCAAGAAAGAATCTTGTGATATTGTGTTTTTGGCACAGTGCTGGTAATACTTCACATTAAGATTTGAATCCAGGTAATTCATGAAAATTATTTAGTTAGATATTCCACAGCTAGACAGTAAACAAGAAAAAGCAATCCATTAAACATATTTACCAAATATCAGTTGATTAAAGTGCATGTTGTCTTTTTTGTTACTATTTTTTTTTGTAAAGGGATGTGGCGAGGTCTTTTAAAGCCATTTGATTATTTCACCTTATGTAGCAAATCTTATATTTCAAAACAAAGTATATCAAGAATTATTTATTTCATTATTTTTTGATATGTGGCATCTTTTTAAAGGAAGTTTATGGTTTCATTATCATCAAATTCATAATTGTAATAATTATTTAATTGTCAAAAGTTCTAATATAACTATCTACTCATCACTTTGTTAACCTCTCCGATCCTTGCAATTTTTTAAAGTATTTATAACATTTTTTCTTAAGAATTCTGTTTGTTTGGTTTGTGGTAAAGCCAAAGATTTCTGATAAAAGTTCATGTGATATTACCTTATAATTAACTAAGCATTATTATTTTTTTTTATAAATTCTTCTTTACAAGTGCAAATGTTGTTACATATTTTGCAATTTTACTCTTTCTAATTGTTGCTTAATACACATTTTATTCTGCTTAATACTTCAATATTTGAATAAGATTATTTTATTTATTAATTACCTGATTACCTTCCCAGTCTATATATCAAAGCCATCAATATGTTCTTTTTTTCTGATCATCTAGATCTGCTTCATAAAACTATATTCAAAATACAAATTTTCACAAACAATTTTTTAGTTCCATATTTAATGTTCTCTTTCCCCGTTATTTTTCAATTAATTTATTTCATACTACATAGGGAAAAATAACTGCTCCAATATTTTATGCAATTATATTGCTTTTAATTATCTCCAACATTCTATAAGTTTTATCAATTCTACTTATAAAAATTATATATAAAACCAAACAAATGTATGTTAAAGATACTAATGTAAAATGTAAATATGTTAGAATAAACCATACACACATTAATTACAAATTATAACTCAGAAAACAAAATATGATATGCGTATGATCTTTTGTTCGGAGTTTTGTGTATGTTTTAGGTCACCCCCTAACTTGAATAGTTGTTTCAATTCAAGCACAGCAGGCAGTCTACAAAATTTCATGCAGAGAAAACAACTGTCAGGTCGCATATTATGAAGAAACAAAAACATCCTTTCATGGTAGATTGTCCCAACATGTATATTCATATAATAGAGCGTTAGCTGATTCATCCCACTCATCAATTTTTGTACAGCATGCAATTGCTGCAGGTCATGCATGCATACTAGATAAGCTTAAAGTATTATGTAGGGAGCAAAGTGATCTGAGAAGGAAGGTCAAAGAGGTGTTTTTTTATCATTTTGGATTAGCATGCATTAAATAAAAGGGAGTCTTTTTATGCTTTATCAAAGAAATGGCATGCTGAGGTGCTTTGAACATTATTTGCATATTCACCTGATTCATTTCGTATATTTGCATATCAGTATATTGTTGGAGATTATAAAAAATTTGTAGCCATTGATAATGAAGGGTAAGCCTTCAAAAACCTTCGGAGAAATAATAATTTGTTGATATTATATCATATTTTGTTTTCTGAGTTATAATTTGTAATTAATGTGTGTATGGTTTATTCTAACAGATTTAAATTTTATAAAAATTATCTTGATTGCATATGTTACCTGTAAAAAGTGCAATGCCATTGGTAAGTCTGATATAATGGCCTATAAACATCAAATGTTAACATTCTTCTCATCAAAATATACTCATTTAAATACTTTTTTAAAAATTATAAAAAGAGTAATAAGAGTGAATTTTAACCCACACTTTCAAGCTTTCTTCAGTCATTCACTATATCTTATACAACCGATATACATGATTACATATTGTGGAAAAGATATATGATCTTCAATATATGCACTTCTTGCTGAAACAGCTCTCATTAGTTGCTCCATATTATCATCTTTAACACATGTATATAATTAGTGGTTGGTTAATTTTAAGAAAACAATTCTTCAAACTTTGATATACAGGGTCAATCTTCGTCACTCTCCAATTCTTCAAACTTTGATGCACAGGGTCAATCTTCTCCACTCTTCAACTGTTCAACCATCCATATAATTTAAAATCTGATTATGACATGTTAAAAGCCCTAGGTTCCCAATTTTATTGTCATATCCATGTTGACCATAACTAATATGACCCCTCATATGTAGGACCATATGGCCAATATGGGTATGACAACAAAATTTAAACAAGGGCTCCTACATATGAGGGATCAGAACAACTTATAGTTAACATGAGTATAAAAACAAAATTGGAAAACAATGATTTTGAACATGTCATTATCAGATTTTCAATGATGTATTATTGACAACATGGATATGATGATAACAACATTGGCAAACAAGGGCTTTTAACAAGCCATCATTATATTTTCAACATTATGAAGGAAGAATTGGAGAGTGGAGACGATTGAAACTTGTCCATTAAAGTTTGAAAATTTGCTATTTTAATATAAATCAAGTATATATATATATATATATATATATATATATATATATATATATATATATATATATATATATATATATATATATATATATATATATATATTGTAACCCAGTAAAAATGAGATGGGGTGTGTGAGGGAGAGAAAGAGAGAGAAGAAGGAAAATGGAATAAAGGAGACATAATGATAAAGATAAATGATGAAAATGAAATGAGAGAGGCCAATTGTAACCTTATGAAATAGAGAGAGAGGGATAAGAAGAAAGAGAGATAAGAAGAAAATATAATAAAGGAGAGATAATGATAAAGATAAAGGATGAAAATGAAATGAGAGTGGCCAATTGTAACCTAATAAAATAGAAAGAGAGGTATAAGAAGAAAATAAAATAAAAGAGAAAGAGAATAGAAGGAGAAAATTATGAAATGGAGGTAAAAATGATGATGATAAAGATAAATGATGGAAATGAAGTGAGAGACGCCAATTGTAACCTAATGAAATAGAGAGATAGAGAATAGAATAAAGGAGAGAGAGAAATGAAATGAGATGATAAAAGAAATGACATGAAAAGAAATGGAATAGAATTGAAATGATATAAAATGAACTATAAATTAGAGACTCTAAACGACTCAGCTCAGTGGGGTTACAATAAATTTAAAAAAAAGAGTTGATGATTCAGAGATGTACAATCAAGTAAAGAGCAAATCCAATACTGAACTATAACTACTACAGCATATTAATAATAATCTAATATTAAACCATACCAAAGATTATCTAAATCACTCCTCAATGCTTACCAGATTAGTTCTACTAATAGATTATACACTCTCTGAATAAGACCTATGATGCTTTGCTTTATAAGATTATCTTACAGAATTATATTTACTAAAACAACAAGAGTAAATAACCTCAGGGATTTTAAAACTAAAACTCTTGTGTAAGATTAAAGTTTAAGTTAAGTTGCCTAACAAAGAATTACTGTGATTAATAAATAAATAAGTGACATCTTAGTTGACCATAAAATAATTATAATATGTTTAATCTTAAAATAATAAACAAAACAAATATTAATTCATAAACTTAATGAATCAATTTAAATTTAAACTAATAATGGCCTATTATCTAAGATATTACTTGAGCAAAGAAAAGAGCAAGAGTACTTTTAATGTCTTTCCATATTCATAGACAACCACTAAAGACCTCAAGTGCAAATGGATTAGAATTCTTTAAATATATAAGATTTAAGATAATGATAGATGATGTGCAGTGAATATAAGATAATGTGCAGCTTTTAAAATAATATTAATTAAAATATTCTTCTGAAGTACTAATATTATTAATCTGATATTGCATAATCTTTAGTCTGAAAAGATATACTGATAATTAAAAGAAATAAACTTTTAACTAAGTATTTAATTGTGTATCTGCTATAATGCAATTATCTGTATTTGTGATTCCATATGAGCATCATTTACTTTAACATAACTTTTTACAATTTTCAAGACATTATCAACTATATTTAATTAAACCACTAAACATCACATGATCACTATCTCATACTAGCACAATAATTGTTATAAACAATTCAAAATACAGCAAAACTCTCCATATAGTAGTGCCATCTTGTGCTAACAAGAGCAATAAATGGATGCACAAGATGGCACTACTATATGGAGAGTTTTGCTGTATTTTGAATTGTTTATAACAATTATTGTGCTAGTATGAGATAGTGATCATGTGATGTTTAGTGGTTTAACACCAATCCTGCCTAATAGGATAGTGGTGGCTATGGTTGTTAAAGAGCCAAAGACACCAAAATGTATGGGTACTGAATTGAGTTCAGACCCATATGACTATATAAGCTATTGAGCTTGGATTGAAAATATTAATAGTGTTTTCAATTTCATTCTCATAGTTTTGTAGTTAAATAGAGTTAAAAGGTGGGTGCTGGAGGGTTGCATTAGATCCTAAGATCTAGGTGCAGTGCTCTCAGATCCAAGGCTCCTCACTGATGAAGGCCACAAGCCAGAAACTAGTCTGGGGATATTGGATGAGTAGGCACTAGATAGGGATTTTATGCACAAGCCTTCTGGCATCCATTTATTGCTCTTGTTAGCACAAGATGGCACTACTATATGGAGAGTTTTGCTGTATATTTAATTAACTTAGAATATCCTTGTGAATTTCGGAATTGAAGATTTAATAACTTTAAAATTTTAAGATTTTGTGAACTTGGAACCCAAGACAATGATATATTTTCATATAAAAGTAAAACAAACAAACAAAACTTTTGAAATAATAATAATTTGATTTATTAATAATGAGAAGAAATGTTTATAAATATAGTGAAATACAAACAGTGCCAATACCGCACTAAGATTTTATATAATTATTTGGACTAATTAATAACATTATTGTGTCATCTACTAATCAGAATAACACACAGAGCTATGTTTATGTTGAAAACCCTAAGCTTAATTTTATACTCCTCAACTTAACAAACGCTAAGTTGAAGTAAGCATATTCAACAATACTTTTTAAAAATATCATCACTAGTTTCATGGATATAACTAATATCACAGCTAGATATATCTTTATATTTGGTTAAGCTAATACTAAAATTAAATTAAGTTAAGTATATGGGACAATCATTCATCAGAGATCAGTTATACTTTTTTAAAATAACTTTAGTCCACATAAAATTATTCCCTCAATGTTTTAAAGATAATGATGTAACAGACTTACAAATCCAATGGCAAAATTCTGGATGAAAATATTAAATTATTATGTGTGAATTGCCACTTATACCATATGCATATTTAATATACTTTAAAATAAATATAACTTATTGTTGGTTAGCTTGTATGTGATAAAACTATCATAGCAACACAATTCAAACATTGATATACCTATGAGCCTTAAATTAGCTACAACTATCTGAAGAAATACATTTCCTCAAACAAGCATATCTTGTCATCACAAATTTAAAACAAATGCAACATCACCTACTGTGGTGGAATTAGCATTAAGTCATCATGAATGATAGGCAAAAATATAAATATACTAGGCTCCTCAGAGCTGGAAAAGAATATGGTGGCTTTCAAAAATACTTAACTTCGAGGCAAAATGACGATGTCTGGAATTCATCTTCAGTACATCTGGGAACACGAACACCCACCAGAATAGCATAATCCTCTCTCATGGGATTTTCAATGCTTATAAATGTGATTATCATCACTGAAAAATACAATATAATAACCCTCTTTTGGGGACAAGCACTATCAAATCATGGAATTACATTACAATAAGGATGGAGGATACTCTCGACTCCATAAACATATTCAAAAATTATGAACTAAGCCTCATTATTGACGCTACCCAAATACTAACTAATAGCAAGATATATACTTCACTTAAACTGACTAAGTTATTTCCAAGAAATTTATAAAATACAAAATGTACATCCAATATTCGAACCAACAAAGCAAACTATGTGTCAACTGACTACTATAGAAAATACTTTAAACTTAAATGCATATAAAATTCTAGGCAAGGCACAATGCACACATAACAAAATATTAAATGCTAAAGTATAGTACTAGTGGACTTTTAAAATTGTAAATTAAATGCAAGGATATTTACTTCTCGATGAATATAAAATATTTGTAATTATTCTTAATATAACATTCATAAAACAAATGAATGGATATTCTCTGATAAACTTCTTTAGTAAATTTAAAATAAAATTGAGTAAAACATCGCATTTATATGAAAATAAGACTCATATTTAAATCTCTATAATAAAATTATTAAATAGAAACTAACTAGTGTAATGCTTGATGAATAAACTAAATCTACTTAAGAATGGCAAGAAACATTTGCTAATTCAAATAAACCTATTTTGTTTTAAAGTTATAACCCTAGTTTACCTGCATATTTATGCCAAAAAGTGTTACATAAAAATTTAATAGCATAAATATTTTTATGGTTTCATTTTTTTAACCAATAAAACAAACAATAAAAAAAAATAATACATTAACTTAAGTTCATATTTTGGCTCCATGATGATTTTTCCATTTCATAATGTGTAGACAATTTATCCAGGTTTAGATATCTATTTAAATTCGAAGCTTCAACTAATACATTTATATACATGTCAATCATTTCCAAACGAAAATGTTCAGTAGTGCTTTATATAAACATGTTCACTTTCTTTTATCTTTAAAGATAATTTTAAATATTAAAATAATAAAACATCGTAAGCATAAACATAAGTTGGCACTGGAAAATAAATTATTTAGTTGAGTAGCATAAGTATAATAAGCATAAGTATAAGTAAAATAAGCCGCATTGAAAACAATAAATTCTTCAGCTGAGTACATGTTTTTTTATATTTATAATCCTAGGTTCAAACGCGGAATAATTATATATTTATTAGTTAACTTTCACTGTTCTTCTTTAGATAAATGCATTTTTTTAAAATAGAGCTCTTTTTTTTTAAACTTTCTTAATACTTTAAAAATGTATTTCTTTTTTTAAACAAATTTCCTTTTATTTATTTTTAAAACATAAGAGTAGATTCTTTTTTATAATTAAGAACACTCCTTGGTTTATGTGCTACAATCAATGGTCATAAAGTTACTTATAAGTACTGGCCACTATAACAAAACATTACATATTTGCCAGAGACAAGTTCATTAACAATATTTTTAAATTCATTTAAAGGTTTACTTCCAAACAAATTCTTTTCATATTACTGGCATAAACGAGAATTAGCATTTTAAAATACATATTTTCTTCTTAAATATTATTCTTTTAAGAGCATATTTACATGTATATAGCATGTATTAATAATGCAGTATATATATCATCTATAAAGTAATAAAGTATTACTTTCTTGTCACTTTTAATTTATAAGATGCTAACGCATTTCCATTTTAATATTTTAAAATGTTTGAATGTCTTTTTTTTTTAATTTCTTCTTCACATGTAGGAGGTATATTTTAGTGCAATAAAGTCTTTAGCCATAACAATACTTAATAATTTAAGTTTTACTTCTAAATAAAGAAAAATAAATAGATAAAAGACAAATGAAATATGAGTCGCTGTATTTTTTTTTCTTCAAACATTTTACCGTAAATTTTAATGCCTCATCTGGAATGAAAAATTGTCAGGAAACGGAATTACCTTTCTTTTAGCTCTTCTTCATTGTAAGACGATTTTAAATAATTATTTTAAACATACTTTTATTTTTTTAAAAAATATAAAGTTTTAAAAATTTACTTTTTGTTAAAGAACTTTTAAGATTCAGCCACAGGTAGAATTAAAAACAGATCAGCAACTGAATAGCCTTTTAGATCTTCCATTTATCTCACAATTCCTCACCCCCCTACAGTTTATTTAAAAACCAATAAAAACTTTTTTATTAAATTTAAATATTCCAACAAACTAGCTGTAGAATCGATCTAATGTCGTAATCAATATAATTATCTTATACCACGTGACTTTCAGCTAGAAATCAAAATTTTATTATTAACAAATATTGTGCAATATTTTTTTTAATGATATTTTATAACCCAATAGTAAAATAAACATAAAATTTAAAGTTATACTGTTTTTATTAACTTTTAAATATTTCTTTCATAAATTTATATCCATCCATTTATTTATTTATTTTTTATAAATATTAGAATTAAAATATTTTTTTATTTTTATTTTATTCTTATGTTTATGTATCTTTCTTTCACACACACACACATTTCCATATACGGGTAATCTATAAATATGAGCTCACCCATTGTTTAAAAGTTATTTTTTTAAAATTACAAAACTAAAATATTATCAAATATTTAATTTAAAATAATTTTGTAAGTGGAATGCTACTATCTTACATCTAATAAATACTGTTATATTGTTTTAATAAAACTTACAGATTATTTTTTTAAATTTATTACTATTCATTCCAACTTAATAATAATATCTTATTATTATTTAAACATTAGAATAGATTAAACGATAGTTATTTTTAATATTACTTACAAACTGACAACTATTTTTGATATCTTTCTTTTTTTAAAAAAATTCAAATTATTATTTAGCATTTCTTACCAACCTAACTCATATATCTTTTTCAAATACTTAGACATAATTTCATAACACAATAATGATTACAATCAATACAATATTATCCTAGTTTAGTCATTAACTAATTTAATTTTCATTTTTATCATTATTATTTTTTTAAAAATCAGACAATTTCAAACCAAAAGGTTAAGCTAAGATAACCCTTGGATCTTTTTGGAACTAAGGGAAACTTTAGTTAGGTACAATATATATATATATTTAATTCTAATATTTTCATGGATAAAAGATGTCATATTATTATTACTATTTGCAGGATATTCCATGTAGTGAAGAAGCTAAATGCTGATGTTTCAGTACAATATCAAGTACTGAAACATCAGAATTTAGTTTTTTCCCTACATGGAATATCCCACAAACAGTAATAATAATATTATATATATGTGTGTGTGTGTTGAAAAATGATGATACAGACTAGCTGATGGATAATGGTTCAGCACAAAATATATGTATTGGAAATTATTATTTCTTTTTCATATATATATATGTCCATTTATATTTTTTGCATAAGTTGGAGTGGATGGCTAAAGGAAGTTGGAAACTCTGGGTTCAAATCTTCTCTAATTACATCTAGCTTATGTATATATACAATAATTGTATGTAAATATTAAAAAGAATAATTGCATTTATATCTTACATTATGACTAGTTCTTTTTTAGAAGAAGTATTTTAATCATACACAAATTATATTTAAAAACACTTTTCTATTTTTTTTTTCAAAAAAAAACAACAACTAAATACTTAATTCACCATATCAGTAAAACAAACCTATCCATTACATCAAAAGTACTTTCAATTTTTGTTTTTAAATATTTTTACTTTCAATCATGTGGAGAGGAACTATACATATAGTTACTGATTTCAGGCAAATTTAAAAAGTATCAAAAGCTTTTACTGATTTGGTCAGAACATTTTATTTTCAAAAATAATTTTATTGCCTATAAATAAAGGGAATAAATAATAGAGCAAATACAAAGTGAAAAATTTAACAAATTGTCTTGAATTATGATGAGTGTTCAGTCACTTTGAGAAAGACACATTCTTTTCAACAGTCTTGTTCTTTTTTTAAAATTAAGAGTTTGGCATCTTTACTTAACAAGATATAAGCTGGGAAATAATACACATTCCCAGCCTTCCAACCAATATGGGAGGTCTAATCCTTCAACTATCAATCACCCAAAACAGAAACACCTAACCATGTCTAGTTAGTGGCTTATGTATAGTGACTTCCAAACTGACCATGAAGGAAACTCCTAAGCACTGAAGCAAAAACTATTCTGGCAACATCACAAGCTTCCAGGTATCACAGGTATCCTTATAAATTTTTGGATAAGATCAAGTAATCCCTCTTCCTGCTAGCTCTGATCTTGCCCAAAAGTTTGTTGTGTAAGTTACTGTTACTCTTCCCAAATAAGTTAATTGCTTCAGAATCATAAATTTTTAATAATAAAGATTCTTTATTTCTTCTTTTTATTTTATTTCTCTCAAAGAAGACAACCTTAGCTTCATCAAAATTAATAGTGTGGCCTATATTTTTTTTCATGGATGAATAATTCAAAACTAAGATATTTATTTTTAACCCTACTTTTAATTACCTTTGTTTTTCATTTAAGATATACACATGTTAGAGCAGTTGGAGCTTAAATAAAAGAATAAAGGTACTGTTGTCAAGGCAACCTTTCACCTTTTAATAGCAATATATATTTATTCTAATATTCTCTTTGATAAATGAATTCATAATATTATTTCCAGAAGCTTCTGTGAAATAAAAATATAATAGCTAAATAACTGATGTTTCAATACATTAACAAGCACTTTCTTTAGAGCTTTGTCTTGCTCAAATCATAAGAATGTGTGTGATGAGATTTACAATCATTATTTTTGCCATGTTATTTTCTCCTTATTCTCAAATTCTATTAGTTGAGAAGTTTTAAAAAATATTTTAGCATCCAATAAATTTTTCGAATATTGTTAATTTTCTTTAAGTCACATTTTTTATTTGTGCTCTTAGGTCTATTAAAAATCTATATAGATTCTCTTAGCAGTATTGGGTCATATTGTTCAATTTTTTCCAGAAAATGTGTTTTATTAAACTTGTTTTCATTAATTAATTTAATGTGTGAATAGATGGCTGATGAATTAGATTTTTTTCTAACTGCCAAAATGTGTTCTTCCTTTCTTATGTTTATTCTATAATTGACCTGTCCAATGTGTAAATGTAAACAAATTCCACATGGTATTTAATATATATCATAACAATTCACAAAAATTTTGTCTTTATGGTATGAAAATATTTCATTAATTTTTTTAAATGGAGTATAAATTATGGGGATATTATTTTTCTTTAAAATATTATTTATAAATAACTTTATTGAAAAACCATATGAAATAATGATACAATTGTAAATCAAGAATAATAGTTATCCATGTTACTCAGGCAACCAGATGCTCTGATGTGGTCACTGGTGTTGTTAAATTCAGCTTGATCAGGCTCCACGTGTTGTCAAATAAGAATCTGGATGAGATGATTCTGTCCTTATGGTGAAATTCCTTCAGCTTGGAAATGAATGTGTCTTCAGGCTTGGGATGAGGAAACGTAAACTTGTTGTGACATCAGGCTATCCATGTGGCATAAGTAATAAAGGTCAAAAGTCTTGTGGTGACATAATCCCTGGACAAAAAGCAGCTCTTGATATTTAAGATTTTGTTCAGAGAAATGTGGCAGTTGTGAGTAGAGAAAGTTCTGATTTTGTCATATGCTGGGCAATCATTTATCATATGATCAAAGGTTTCACAGGTTCTATGGCAGTTGTAACATGTAGGATCTATGTTCTTGAGGAATCTCCTGTAGTGCAGGAACCAGTCCATCTGGAGTGAATTCAGGTTGATTTTCACTAGAAAGTCCAGGAACCTTGGATCCAGCTTGAGATGTCTGAAAAACCTGGTGACCACCTGATTGTTACCATCGAGGTAAGAAATGGTAGAGCTTTGTGTGGGAAATAGCAGGTTATGAGCATCCCGAATAGAGATTTTCTGTCTGAATACTACGGTTGAGTCGCCATTGTGAGTGAGAAGGTAGCCAAGTATCTGATATAGCAAGCTTATCTTCGAAGGTGGAGGTCTGTCTGATGTGATGACTGGTTGTTCCATTACAATCTGGGGAAATTTCTTTTGGAGGATGTGGATCAGAGAGTGACACTTTTGATAATATATTGAAAAAAAATGGGTGCAATGACATATCATTATTGTTTCTATGTTGCTGCATGCATTCAATTCCTATGGCTGCTGTTTTACCATTCCATAAAAGCTGTGCACAGATTTGTTTGATTTTGGTGTTGAAAGTTTTTGTCATGTTAATTATGGGTAGAAAGTAGCTAATCTTTGCCATTACTTTGATATTGAGGAGAGAGATTTTCCCTTGTAGCGATAAATAAACCTTGGCAAGGTTTTTAACTGTGTTGATGGTGGCTTCAGTGATGGAATTCATATTTGTATCAACATGGCTTTTGGTGACTTGTATATGGGAAACCCCATAAAACTTTGGGGGTCTGCTGAGAAAGTTGATGAGATCTTGCTGGTGTTGATTTTCCAGCCTGATGACTTTCTTAAAGTTGAAGAAAAGTTTGGAGGATTCGGAAAAAAAAATTTTATTACTTGGATGAGGGGTTTTAGATATTTTTGGGAGGGTAGGATGCAAGTACATCATCCATGTAGGCAAACACTTTACATGGTTTCTTCAGCTGGGGTACATAGATTCTTGGAAGTTCTGCCTCAACCTGTGTAAGAAGGAGGTTTAAGTAGAGGATAAATAAGAGACCACTAAGTGGAGATCCTTGGAGTATGGATCTTAAAGGAATAAAACCATCTGTAAAGAAACCATTCAGGGAAATGTGGACCAATCTGTTATTTAGTAGATTGTCCACTATCTGAATGATTTGAATAGGAATGTATAGTTCTGAGAAGCAATTGAGCAGGATGTTGACATCTACTGAATCAAATGCCTCAGAGATGTCTAGGTGAATGGCAGTGGGTTTGTATAGATTCCTGGACCTGATGTGATCACAGATGATTTTTACCTCCCCAATTGCAGAGAGTGCGGATGAGCCCTTCTTTGCGAATTGCAACTGGGATATGTTGTCCAGAATAACATCTTGTATTTTCTCCTTGATCACCCTTTCAATGACCTTAAACAGAATTGGAGTCATGGAGATTGGTCTTTTGTTAGATAGAGCAGATGGGTTCCAGTTTTTCTTAAGGAAGGGGACCATCACTATGGGATAAAGTTTAGGGATAGTTCTTTTGCTATTTGCAAGATTGTTAATTAGTTTTAACACTATGGGAGCCATGAAATTTTCAAGGTGCATAAGTATGAACTTTGGGATGCCGTGTAGTCCTAGATGTACATCGGGAGGCAGAGCGATCAAGTGGTTTTTGATGTTTGATATTGTTATTCCAGGTTCATTGTTTTGTGATGTCTCATACCACTGATTTATGGGATAGGGAACAGAGTTTGACAGGAAGTTTTTGAAATATGACTTTATTTTGATGAGCATTTGGTTGCCAGAGATATGGCTACCACTGATGAGGAGGGACAATGAAGTTTTTTGTTTTTCTTTGCCCCCAGAGCCCATCTGAGATAGCCATGTGTTCAGCAGTGTTGGCCAGGTATGTATAATGTAGCATTCTTTGTTGCTATTATTTCAGAAATCGCAGCTTGTTTCTGCTTATACTGTGTTTTAAGTAATAGCAGGTTGTCTATAGCAGGTCTTCAACAACTGGGCCACAGAAGTTTTCTGCCAGGTCATGCTAGACTGGCAAAAAGTTAGTAATAACAAAATAATAAGATTTTAAACTTTTAATTAATATAAACCGTTTTTATTTATTTTTTCAACACATGTTTACCCTGTTAAAAAAAAGAAACAGAACTAAAACGAGATTAATTTGTTTTTCTATTTATCACAGATGTTTATGGAGAGATAGAATTAAATTTATTATTTTTTTAAAAAAATTCAAAATCAAAAAAAAAAGATTTTTTATTATACAAACTACAGTTGTCTTTTGATAGTCAATCATGGTCACTTGTTGGCATTGTTTATGTGTTAAAACGAGATCAAAACTTTTGACTTTTTCAAGTTTCATTTTCTTTTTCTTTCTTTTTTTTTGTTTAAAAATATGCCCACTTTTTTTTGGCCTATAAGACAATAAATTTTGGTTTTATTTGTATACTGCTAATATACTAAAACTTTTATTTTTAAAACCAATTACTGTTAACCTTTTTTTAAAAATAAAAACAAACAAAAAATAACTTTGTGATTTTTTTTTTTTTTTTTTGGCTTTATTTCTATTATGCGATATCTATTTTACCATTTTTTTAAAAAAAAAACTTTTCCTATTAATTACATTTTTTGATCCTTTCAACACAGCACAAAAAAAATTACAATAACATCAAATCTTCAGACTTTTACACATTTCATTTTATTATTTCAGATTTAAAATATGGCAAATTTTTTTTTGACTGTATGGTGATTAATTACGCGATTTCTATTTCGCCCTTACTACTATCAAAAGAAAACCTCCATATATATAACCATCTTGTATATTCAACATTAAAATCAAAACTACCCCAAAACTAAAATTAAACCAGACCAGCATAAAAATAATATTAAAACACAACCTAAGGTTTCACTGCTACAAGCAGACTTCTCAAGTGTAAAGAACTACAAAAAAACCACACATTATATATACTATTAAAAACTACCCACAAATCCATTCACTTTCCATCCACCCTTAATATTAAAAGAACTCTTAAATAAGTTAACATTAAATACAGATATTACATTTATCATAATGATTGCCATGTAATTACACTAGCTATGATATTTCCCAACATTTATGTGAATAACATTTTATTCTTGAAGGTTTTAATAATGAAATAATAAACGTAGAAATGCAAGCACATTAATGTGAATGATTGTTATTGCACTGTTTTTTGTGTTCAGCATGTGAAGGTAAGCAACACCATTACAATACACAATAACTAGTGTGCTGAATAACAATTATGCTTATCTTAGGCTAAGCAGGTTACATCTTTAAGAAAATTTATATGTAAACTTCTGGCAGTCCATGAAATATTATCCTTATTTTTGCTAGGCCACAGGTGTGAAAAGGTTGAAGACCACTGGTCTGGAGTCCCATCACTTGAAAAAAAAATTAATTCTATGATGTAGCAGATCAAGCTCATTCATAATGGTTGTTGACCCTTTATGTTTTTTGGTGTACTTTATGATTATGGTTTGGAGGATGCCTGTGAAGGCGAACCAGGTCTCCTCTGGATTTATGTTTAGAATGTCAATTTTTTTAAGAGTATGTAGGCATCTGAGAAAACTGCTTCCATGACAGTGGCTTTAGTTATAATTCTGATTGTTTTATTTAAGTCTATGGGAGTATAGCAGTCCATATCCAGAGATGCTATCAGGCAAGGTGGTCTGAAAAGAGAATGGGTTGAAGCTTGGCTTCCAGACCATAGTGCAGTGCTGAGGTGTAAAACATTAGGTCAATTAGCATTCTAGAGCTCTTCGTATAGAATGAGTATGCATCCACAGAAAAGAAACCTCTGCCATTTATAAAACCCCTGGCTAAGAAATGAAGGTATTTCCATGTGAACCCATCATATTGCAGGTTGAAGTCCCCCAAGAGGATTGTAGAGCGTGTGTTGTTTGCAGTGATGAGATTTATGGTGTGGATTATTCTAGAATAGGTCAATGAGTTGTTCTGGCAGTATATGTAAATTGCAATGAATTTGCTAGATTGGTATATAAGCCTGATTGCAATGAGATTGGCATCATGGTAAACCACTTTGTAGGAAGAAGGTGGTTTACTGTTGTTAATGATGACTCCTATCCCTCCAGCAGCTAATGTATTAGTAAACAGAAGAGTGAAGCCCAGTTTTGTATGTTTGAGTATTATGTGAGGGTTGGAGTTCAGGTGATATTTGGTCTCTTAACTTTCTTAATTTTTAAAGTATCAAAATTTTTATTTCTTATTTTATAAAAAAAAAAGTCCTATTAATAATCCTATGATCAAAACCACTATGAAAAAGCATTTTTAAGTAGCATAGATATCTTGCTGAAAATGGATATTATCAGAAAATCACTTAGTTCGTTGCCACTAAAAATAGTTGTGCTGAATGGTGAAGAGAAGTAAAATGTAGATATCTCTAAGTTTGGGTTTGCTATCTGTACATACCATAGATAAATAATAATTCTCCTTTTTTTTAATTAAATCATCTAAGAATGGAAATTTGTTTTTTTTTACTTCCATAATAAATTTGATGTTGTGAAAAGAATTTAAGAAAATTAAAAATTCTGCAAGAGCATGCTTAACATGAGGCCAACTAACAAAGACATCATCAAGATCCCTCAGCCATAAAGATGTTTTTGTTAACTTCTGATATCAAAATTTGATTTTTCAATTTCTCCATAAAAATAGAAGCCATTGTTGGAGAAATTGGTAAACCCATAGCTAAACCTGATGTTTGTTTATACACCTAACCATCAAAAACAAAAAAAATGTATTTAATAAACAGTGTTCAATCAAACTCACAACAAAATCAGGTAATTGAATATTTATAATGTCATTTGAAATTACCAAGTATATTTGAAATAATAACTAGACTGAACTCTAGCCATCACGTTCAATATTTTTTGCGGTAAGAAAATAGACTTTTTTCCATATTTTAGATCTTTTTATTTAGAGTTAAGAAAACAATAACAGCCAGAGAGTAAGCTTAAATCAGCCTATATTTTAATGTAATTGATTTTTAAAGAGCTAATATTAAGTTTACAAAGTAGAGATATTTCACTCATTAAGAAATAAATGAACATGCAGCTAAATGACATTACAATTACTATTTAAATTTACTTATAAATTTTACATAACATTATATTTATTCAATATTAAAATATTATTTATTATTACATATAAGACATGTGTTTATTCATTATAGAATTTTAAAAATGACTGAGATATCTTTGCTCTATAAACTTAAAATCTGTTATTTAACAATCAATTTACATTAAAAACTTAGGCTGATTTAAGTTTGCTTCTTCCTACTATTGGTTTTGATATCTTTAAATAAAAAGTTTTAAAATATGTAAAGAAATGTTTATTTTCTTATTGTAAAAAGTTATTGAACATGGTAGCTAAAGGAAATTTTAAATAGATATGGTTAATTTCATATGCCTTTATATATGTAATTATATATTCAAATAATAAAACAAATATAGTAATATAAATTCAAACTTTTAATCCAATGTGTTCCTATATACACCTGGGTCTCATTTTATGCAGATTATTTTAATGCAATTTTGAAGTTATGCGATTCATTTTTCTTCTTAATATCTTTCATATTTAACCATATTTATTAGATATCAAGAAATTTAAATTATTAATAACTTATTTTGACTTGAAATACTTTTTTTTTTCAAAAATATAATGTTATATTAGCAGCTAATGTGAATATGGCCTGAATCTGTATTTAGAATCTTAGCTTCTATGTAAATAACCTACTTATACTAATGAGTAAATAATATAATATATTTATATATATATGTTTAAAAATATCATAATAGGTATTCAAAAAATTTAAACTTTTAAAATGTGTTTTGTTAGATATTAACAGAAATAAATATATTTTTTAATTTTTTAAAATAAATAATAAAGAAGATTTTATTGATTTTATAAACTGAAAATAATCTTTCTAATGATAATGTATAATCTTTTTGTTTTGATTGCCATCTCATTTTTTAATATATAAACAGGAAACCATTAACCCACCACAAGACTGAAAGTGGTGTTGTACATCATGTCATGAATCTGATTTCTTATCTGTTCACAAATTAATACATATTGTCAAATAGCAGTAATGATTAAAATATGTATGAAACAATGTCAAATTAAATACTGTTTTTAATTAAAATAATAAAAAAAGTTTGTCTTGTATTAATTTTTTTCAAATATTTGAAATTTTTTAATAGTCATACTTTTTTTCAATGCAAATTTTAAAGAATTTTTTCCTTGTTGCTTTGCTTTTATACCAATTTCTGAAAATTACAGAACCTATCCCCCATTTTTCAAGGTAAGTTAAGTTTATTTTTGTGTGATTTCTTTTGTGCACATTTTCTGAGTAACCTATCTACCAAATAAAATGAGACCCAGGTGTAGATTAAAAGTTTGAATTTATATTACTGTATTTGTTTTATTATTTGAATATAAAATTATATATAAGTTAAAGAAATACTGACATCAATTGATATTGATCTGTGGACATATATATTATAACTAGCAAAAAATTAGTTATTACCTACAAAATATCTCATTTCAAAAAAAATATATTCAGAGTATGTGCGATATTGGGAAGCCATTGTAACTAATAAAAATATTAGCCATAATTGTAACTAATAAAAAATATACTTGTTATTGAGACTGAATAAAAAAATGATAATGAAATCAATATTGTGAAATTATACTTATCTCTAATAATAGATTCTTTCAACAAAGCATCATCCCCTTTCCACATATATAAAACATATTTATAGTCACACACTGGTGCTATTGGCAACTAATTAAAATATCAAAATCATCAAGTTTGGAAAATAGAAATCAAACTCTTCTTTTTCCTTTATTCAGTTTACTTATGTTTATGTGTTTTACCTGGGTGTCACTAGGCTGTCCCAACCTAGATAAAGTTGGATAATATACTTATTTATACATGTACCTGGTTCAAACCCAATTGGTACAATCTTTACAACACATGCACTTGAATGAATAGAAAATGACATCCTTATATTTTAGTTGTGCAAATACAAATTATAATGTTTAATATCATAAATTCTCACTTAATATTTTCACAGGTGTTACCAACTCAGTCTAAGTACTATGGTAGTCATATTTTTTTACAAATGGCTCACAAACAAACAGTGTGAATCATTTTATATATGGCCATTAAACTTATTTATTTAATGTATTTATTAATAATACTATTGATGATGATGATGATTCCATCCACAACTTTTGCAACTGACTCACAATGACAAATTTAGCCTTTCATAAACCTATAATTATTCATCTAGAACATTATTATATTAAATTGTGACTTAATGTTTAACATTCATTAGTGATGATGAATGATCATAATTAAATGATGAAATTAATAATAATAATAATAATAATAATAATAATAATAATAATAATAATAATAATAATAATAATAATAATAATAATAATAATAATAATAATAATGATGATGACACTAAAGCCAAATATTATATAATTATATTTATTAAGATTTTTTCATTTTAATAAAACAAATTTCTAATCACCCAATTGAATTCAATTATTATATCAATCAAATAATACATTATTAAAACAAAATATTAAAGACCACATATGCAACCAAATAAGAAAATTAAATATATTTATATTCTCCTACTTATTTAAGATAAGCTGGCATAAAATTAAACATTAAAAAAAAAAAAAACAGTCCACCTAATGCTTATTCAATATTTCTCCCAGCTTTATTATATATGTTATGATTGCAAGATAAAAGTTTTCATGCAATATGTGTATGTTCACTTTTATACATGCAAATCTATACTTTATTAATTTGCTCCTTTGACAAAAACTATTAAGGATTAAGATTTTAGTCTACCCTATTTTGACTTATCTTAAATGATGTATGTTTGTATAAGCAGTCACCCACACACACACTTGGGATATGTTAATATATATATATATATATATATATATATATATATATATATATATATATATATATATATATAATGTTAAAATGTTTCCCATTCATATTATTAAATTGCAAACAAATCGTGTATATATATATATATTATTTAAATCTTGAGCAAAGCAACATTCATATCAAATTTAAATATGCAAAATAAATAAACAACATTATAAAATATATATTGACAGATTGCTCAAGTACTGTTAGCTAACCCAACAAATGACAATAAATAAAAAACATTAAATTACAATAAAAAATATTCAAAAATAATAAAAATTAATTATAATAACTTCAAAATGTATTTGTAATGTTGATATGCATAATGATAATTATTAACATAAAATAAATAAACAAACTTTTAATGTTTATGAATTGAAAAACAATGTTTGACCCATATAAAGAGATGCAAATGATTACTTTAAATAAGTAAAAAATGATTAATAAAATTTCAAAGATACCAATCCATTTTTCAGTTCTTACAAATGTTCAAGCTAAGAAAAAAGACCTCTCTTGTCTATAGTTTTGAGCAGAGTTGGTTGAGCCCTGGCACTTCTCTCATCTCCTTCCTTTTACCATTTCAAATTTATTTCTGGCACTCTTGATGAAAATAAAAAAAAACTTTAAAAAACTGATTAGTAGATTAGTTGAGACTTGGTGTGTGGATTTTATACATCTTCCATCTTTTCTTTTTTCTTTTTCTCCTTCTCTTCAAAGAAGATGATCTTTTAATAGGCCATGGGATGAAAAAGAAGTTTCTGAGACAGCATGTGGTTTTGGCTTGGCTGACTTGAAACCCAACCATTCTCTGGGTCTAAAAGATATATATGAGTGTACACACAAAATATTTAACTTATTATAGGAGATCCTGGGACAAAATAGTGCAAGTTAACATGACATTTTCCTTTTCTTATGGCTAAAATATATATATACACTGAGTTCATTTTTCTCTTAAGCAGCAATTTATACACTTTCCTTATAACACTATTTTACTTTTCATCTTCTTTTTAGGGAGTGAATCTTTTTCAATCCTGATGGAGATTTACTGCTTTCTCCCACTAAGTTTTTTTTTCTGAAACTCTTTTCATAACTCAGATATATATATAGTTCCCTCTGAAATAACAACTGCAATAGTGTTCATATATCAGCACATCTTCATCTATACTATATAAAGCAATACTTTAACATTTTGCTTTCCTACCTCAAGTGCAGGAAAAGAAAAATAATAATACTCCCTAGAACTTGAAAGGAGAGAAATAATAACACAACTACTGATGCCTCTTTTTTCACCAAGCTTTTTATATCTTAGTTTTCATAATTCATCTAGCTTTGGATAGGCCAAAGTGCCTTCATCAGCCAGACAAAGATTGTTTCACACAAACCATTGTCATTTTAGAAAAATAACAGAACTCAAATTGATGACACTTAATGATCAAGTATTAAAAAGGAAAAAAAAAACTTCTCCCTCCAGTTGTCAAAATATCTTTTCTTTTTGACAATTTAAAATTCAGACAACAAAAGAAAAAAATCAAAATCAAAATGTATGTGTAATTAAAAAATGTATGTCTCTATGATCTGCACATTTACACTTTGACTCCAGACAACACATATGCTTTGCAGGCTATTAATCTGTTGATCTTTAGATAGGACCCCTAAACCATCTATTTTAGCCTGTTTTATTTTTAAAAAAACTATAAAATTAAATTGCTATATTTAATATAAGAGTCTAAAATAACTAACTATATCTTATAATATTCATTTTTTTCATTACTACTTACTAATAAATCTTACATATTAATATTTATAATACACATACAAACAAAGATATACACAACAAATGTTTTATTTAATAATATATATGTGTGGGAATTGGACTCTATTCCTACAATATATATATTTCCTTTCAGCAACTTATTTTCTTAGGTAAATGTAAGTTTAATATACTAACAAATATTTTTTTAAAAGATCTAGTTAAAATTGACAACTTTTATTAATTTTTTAAATATAAATTTAAATACTCAAGATTCATGATTTTGAGTTTACATGATATAAATATTTCTTGAGTCTGTTTAAGTTTTTAATTCAAATATTGCTGTCTAGAAAAATTTTTTGAACTTTTTATTAATAATAAGCTTCAACAATGACATGATAAATAATAAACAAATCTTTGTAAAAATACAAATAACTTTTAAATGCATTAAGCATATAACAATTATGGCCTAAATAAATTAGTTCAATTAGTGCAATGTTGCTTGATTATATGTTGATATAATCTCCCAATTTATAACCACTCACATATTTAACTTAATTACATGAATAATAGATTCAAATATAATAAATAAAATATTTTTTAAAAAAAGTTTTCCAATCATAATAACAAATAAAATACTTAAACAGAATATTAAAGAAACATATTTTAAATATTACAAGAATTTCAAAGTCTTAGTTTATGGTGAGGTTCAAATACAATGAATAAAATATTTTTTTAAAAAAGTTTTCCGATCATAATAATAAATAAAATATTTAAACAGAATATTAAAGGAACATATTTTAAATATTATAAGTTTTCCAAAGTCTTAGTTTATGGTAAAGTTGAACATGATTTTTATATTAAATGCAGATTCTATTTAAATTAAAAAGTTGATTTAAAAACATTCAGCACTGATGCTTTCATTGGAAAGATATAGCTGATAATAAAATACTATTGTTACAATTAATTGCAAGTTTAATGTTTTTAAAAATAAAATTCAATGTAAAAGTTGAAAAGACAGTTTTATAAGATGTCAGATAAATGGGGTAAAGAAAGAATACTGATATTTATGGACATTTTTGTGCTTCATAAATTGATTTGTATAGTTATTACAAAACTCATTTTTAACATTTTATTCTTAGTTTTTCTTTTCATTTTTTTTCTCTTCTTAAATTAGAATAACTATATTTGTTTACAAATGCCTCTTTATGTTGATGGTAAAGAAAGATTATCATAACATTCTCTTAGTGCATCATTATTACTTTTTTAATTTTATCAACGTACACACTGTTTAGATATTATACTAAAAAAAATAAAATCAAATGAATATTTTTATATTATTGCCCTCCTAAAACAAGTAAATAAATAAAATTAAAAAATCATATTAAATAGTTATATATTTCCAAACGTCTATTTTTTAAAATAATCTCAGACAAACACATTTATGTGTGCTCTTTTAAAAGTATACGTTTTTTATTTATATCTAGATGCAAAATATGATATTGATATAACGATATATACATATATTTTTTTTAAATAAATGTTAAAATGTCATATATATATATATTTCTTAAACAAAAAAAGCCTGCATATTTGTTTGGTTTTTTTTTTTTTTTTTTAAAAAAAAGGCTATTTTTTAAACAAATTTTATTCACTTGCTCGCTCTTTTTTTTTTTTTTTGTTAAAAGTGATAATAATAACTTTGTTATATTTTATATTGATTTGTAAACTCTGATCAATATCTTCATATAAGAAAATTTATTGTAGAAAATTCTTCATTACTTACATATATATATTAAAGAAGAATAAGTAACAAAAGAGATTTCATTGTTTTTATTTTAAAATTTACTCACATCAATCGTTCATAACCTTATAAGGGATGGGGCTAGAAAGGTGAGTATTACATTTTTTACTAATTTCACTAAATTTATTTCATTTATTTTGAGTTCTTAATTACATATTTATCACACACTAATTTAAACATTTATGTTAAAATAATTTTTTTTAATATTTTCTGAAGCTCATAAAACGTAATTTTACAATGCCTAAAGTAATTGAAAAGTAATTTTTTTTTTATCCCAGATAAAAGAAAGGTAAGAAATAGCAAAATATTAAAAGATTGTACATTTAGTTTATTAATAATTTTATTTAATATATTATAATGACATTATTGTGTTAAAATATTAAACAAATAAAATTATTAGTATTTTTTTCTACAATTCTAATAAAATGTGGTGTATAAAATTTAAAATAATGCTAACCAAAAATGAAAGAATATCCTTGCAGTATCATGTAGTATTCATCAATAATTTGAGAAAATTTACACTATTATAAGAAATAAGATCATGTTTTTTGTCTTGATTTTTATGGGGTTTTTGAAGAAGAGTTTTAAAAGATCACACATGCACACACATAAAATAAGCTCTTTTTAGATGTTTGAAAACTTTTTATTACTATTAAATTGTCACAAAAAAGGCAAGCAAGAAGAATAATTGTTTTGTTACTATGATAATAACCAGTCACTTGATCTCCCAAGCAGCTAACAAAAAATAATCTCCTGAGTTAAAAAAAAAACCACACAGAGTTTCCAATAATCTTTCACCAATGGCTAAAGCAATCTATTCATTAAAATGATTTTTTTATTTTTTATTAACTTATTTTGATGAATTAGTAATGGTGATATTCCATGATAATTCTTTTTGATATTCTTTATTTTTTTTTATAAATGGAAGAAAAACAAAATCAGATGACTCTCAGCACTTTATGACCTAGTTCAAAAACTGTTTCAATTCATTCATTTTATTGGCATGATTGTGAAGAATTTTTTTCAATTTTATCAAATTCAGGTTCTCTGTCCAATTATAAATTAATGATTTGAATGGAAATATCATTAAAAGTAATCATCTGAATTATTATATTATTATTTAAATAGGAATCAAATTCTTCAAATTGATATTTTGTAATGAAAAACTTCCATTCTTTGATTTAATGAAATTTATATAGTTTTTCAGATTCAAAAATAAATAAATAAAGTGAATACAGTCAAAAAAGGTTAATCAAAAAATAACTATATCTTCTATGCAATTTTAATATGCCAAATATTCTTTCATAAATTCCATATTCACATTATAATTTAACCAAGAAAAGATTGTCATACACTTTTAATCATGTCATGTAATAACACAATCATTGTTAGATAGCCATTCAGGAGTTATCTTTTTGTCTATACTCGGAAGCATTTTTTCTCATTCTACTTCAGAGCTATTTATTGTAAGCTTGAGTTGGTTTTGGCTGGTAGCTTTTGTTAGTGAGCACTTTGGTTATTATTTTTTTATATATTTTCTAGAAAATAGTCTGAAATTCAAAGCACACCAAGGATTTGAAATAAAACAATTTACTTATATAGATATAACACAAATCCATTAACTATATTTTACTGATCTTTATTTTATTCTAACTGTTGATATTTTAACTCTTTGAACATAATGATCACATCATTTTCTCTACTTGCATTCTACTCCAGAACCATTTATTGTAATCTTGAATTGTAAATTGACACTAGATAATAATGCCATTATATGCATGTATACTAAGTTATAGCTTATGGCCTTAATCAAGGATGTTAAATAAAATACAACTATACATAGAGCAGACATTTGTAATTTTTATATTATTACTTTAATTTTCTAAACTTCAAAATATCAAACTATTCCAAGGTTGTGAATCTTTTATCCATAAATGTGAATAGTAAAAATGTAAGTATATTATATTCAAACTTCTCACTGATAAAGGCCATGAGACTGAAACTAGCCTTAGAATAAGGTCATGATAGCACTATAATCTAATGTCCATTAATTATTCAAGCATATAGTAAATAGGCTTGAAATAGAGAGACTTATTTGCTCCTGAAGACTTATGTTAAATGTAAACACAAGAAAACATGCTGTTTTATTGGTATATTCTTTTTTTATGAGAACTTAAAAACATTCCTATTTAATTTACTAGCAATTTTTTTTTCAAAGAATACCATGCAATAGCAACATGGCAAGTTTGAAATTCCTAATTGCAATTTTATTATTTAACCATTGCTAAAATTTACCAACATTAGTGTTTTTTTAAAGTGAGCATTTTCTATAAAAATGATAGAATAGATTTGGGTTTTTAATATAAAGTTTATAATTAATTTTGAAACATTCTACTCTTATTAACACATGTTACAACTCTCTGTGCTTATTAGAATTTGGATGAAATTAACATTCTTTTTACATTTTGACTTCTAACTATAACATAAAGTATAAGTTGGCATTTTATTGAATATAGGCACATTAACATTTTAAAACAACCATTTATAACTAAATAGCTTTTAATGTTCAACTCATATATTGTTAAAAAATGGCCATTAGATTTCACAAAGTTTTATTGCTTTTTATAATAACTTTAGACTGCAGTATAGTGTTTTTTACAATATGTAAATTGAAATCTCCAAGAAAAATAAACATATTTTAATTATATTTTTTTTTGCAACAAGCAATAAAATCTTCCTATAAACTTATTGAATTATTGTAGTAATATCACTGATTAAATGGGTACAAATTTTTAATAATAGATTTCAGTGGTTCATCAAAAATTTTATGGATATTAGATATTAAATGGATTTTACTATTATACGTCAACTTTTTAATTCGGTGATCTAGGTTCACCCAAAATTATTTTGCTATTTTTCTAAACAATTATTTTTTTGGCAGATTAATTTCACTAAAAGTAATTATGATAATTTTTGACTGTGGAATTTTTATACCTTCTGCTTTATGACTACTATTATTAATGATGTTGTGATTATTCTTCTGCATAAACAAGCAATTCACGAGGCGCAGTAAAGTAATTAAACAGTATAGTTTCACTTCACTTTTACTACATTCAGAATTTTTGTGATTACAAAGAAATTTAAATAGGCTTTTCAAACATACATTAATTTTGAAGGACAATAATCAATGTCATATTGATATTGTGATTATTCTTCTGCTTAAATAAGAAATTCACAATTTCACATTACTTTTTCTAGAAAATTTTTGTGATCACAAAAATTTCTAAATACACTTTTTAAACATACATGAATTTAAAAGAAAAATAACTAATGATTCACAGTGTTTTAAATCGTTACCATTACTATTTTTTCAATATTAAGAGTTTTGAATAATTATTTATTAATACCTTTTTTGCATAAAATGTAAAGTATTTCTGTGTATATATTGAAAGTGCATGAATATGTGGTTAGACAGATTGACAATACTATTACATAATTAGGGCAAAGGACTTGTAGCAACATAAATAACTGAAAGTATAACTGAAAGCACTAAGATGTAAGTAAAGAAAATAAAAAAACAAATGAGAATAAAAGATTATTGATGTCTATATTTAAAACTTTGTTTGCTTTATAAATTTTTATACTTCAAGATTACCTCAAATTTACTTGGTTGTGTTTAAAGTAAAGAAACCTAAGGTTACTAACTTATAATGCTTCAATGAAAATATGTGAAGTACCTGACATTATTTATTTATCCAATAAACTATAAATGTGGCAATAATGTCTTTTCATTAAAATTCTACTGCAAGATTTCAATCATAAGTTTTTTCTGACAGTGTATTTCCAAATGATTCACTTTTTTAATTATCATGAATATGAATCTAAAATTAACTCTTTTTTACTATTTATATTAATTCAATCTGAAGTTTTTAAAATTAGAAAGCATTCAAAAAAATATGACATTGTTTACTTCTTATTAGTAAATCATATTTTTAATCCAGTTGTACCAAATGCTTTTTATATCAATGTTTTGATAATAAAAAAATATTTTAGATCCAATATTAATAATATGCAAAGTCAAGAGCTCTCTAATTGGATGGCATTCTTACCTCTGTAGGTGAAGTTCACAATTATATTATATCCATCATTATGAGCAGCTTTCACAGGATTCTTTAAGTTCCAAAATAACCAAATCTTATTTTTTCTTTAGAAAAATATGATTTTTTTAAATGTTTTGGAATTATGATTTTTCAAAATTCAGCTCATTAATGATAATGCCTTCTGGTTAGGAATATAAACACTCTTAAAGCATATGTTGTGATAGTTATTAGAAGTAATTACATTTGCTTCCATATTTCTTAAAAAAAAAATACATGGAACGAATACTAAAAAATGGTCTGGCTATAAATATATCATAAAATACATTGGGAATCTTAATTTTAAAGATTGGTAAACAACATATATCTACTGCCATTTGTGACTATTGTAATTAGACTTGAAGTATGATATTAACTTTAATTACTAAATTAAAAAAAATTCTAATTGTACACAGTATCTTTTAATTCAACAAGTGATAGTTTTGCGGCAAGAAATTTATTGACTGCCCTTCATTAATTATTTAAGTTTGGACAAAGTAGTAAATTTATTTTTTTTAACTGTAAACTTATGTTTTATAACAAAAATACTGAAATATTAATAAACTTTTTTTTGTAAATGTGTCACCAAGAAATAGTTACTTTGCTATAAAAAAAATTTTAAACTAAACATTCAATTAAATGGTTAAGATGTATATCTTATAAGTGTATTTTAGGTTAGTTGTTTTTTTATTATAAAAATTGAAAAAAAAATTCTAAGATTGTTTAATTGTTTTCAAATACAATTTTCATTTATAATTAATGTTTTCATACAGTGAATATTAATCAGTACATTCTATTAATACATTACATATTTCAGTAAAGTGAAAAAATATCACTTTCTTGTAACACTTTTTCTGAATTCTATAATTAATATTTGATATTGTACGTGTATTTATGTTATGTGATTTCTTATTGTAATGGTCAAATATGTACATTCGCAGAACAAAATCTAGAACTCTAATAAATCATCCTAAGGCTAAACAGTTCTATGGTGGTGGAAGCCATGACTCTGGCCTAACCCTAGTTCCTCTACCATTGCTCAGAGATTTACTACCTTGTGGATGACACAGTTGAGGCCATAGCAGTATTTCCCTTCTTCACCTGCCAGCAGTAGCACAACAGTAGAACAAAAGACCATGGTATTTTAGCATTTTAGTGAGTATAGGTATATAGATATCATGTGGCAAGGATATTTATGAATTAAACAATAAACTAAATATCAATAACTAATCATAAATAATTATTAACGTATGAAATGATTTTGAGTCAGTGAGCAAGATTAAGACATACATCCAATTTAAGTTTAAATTCAATTTAATAAAAGTTAAGTTGTGAAATGATAAATAAACAATATTATAATGTTAAACTGGTTATGCTCACACGCAGGTGGTTAAAGGATGTTTACATTAAAATTGGGTTCACATGCAAGTGATGGTTTTAGATATAATTTTACATGACTGAGTTTTACATAGCTTGGTTTACATATATAATATATAGATAAAATCATTTGCAGGTGATTATGAACTTTAGGTTACAATTCAAATTACAAAGTATGCACTTCCATTTTATATATAGCATTAAATCATACACAGGTGATTCTGATTTTTAAGTTACAAATTAGTTTATTTAGCTATATATATGTGAATCTATCACTCACAGGTGATGAAATTACAATACATTTGAATTTACATTTTCATGAGCTTTAATAATATTTTATAACTAAATGACTTTGCTCATGGTTATCTATGCCCAGTTTATGCTATTTGATTGAGTATAAATATGCTTTAATAACTAGTGGATGTGTTAATAATGAATTATAAAGAACATAGTATTTAATATAAGCCTGAATAACTAATGTACTCTCTATATAGATAATTTGCCTATCAATCTGGATTTGAATTCAGATCAACACTGAAATAATAATAATAATAATAATAAAAAGAGTGGGATGAAGTGATTATGGGCAGCCAGAATTCAGATATTTTTGCATATATAAAACATATAACTCTAAGTCCCTGCATCTCATATATGTACCTTTTCACAGGATTTTTACTAAGTAATGGTTCCCTTTAACCAAACTCATTGCTGTGATAGAGGAGGCCTTTTAGTCCAGATGATCGAGCAATTTATTTTAAAGTGGGAGTCTTATGCTCTGTTCAAGTCTCATGCTCCATTATTAAGGATGCAGAATGGGTTGGTGTGTACCAATCCCATCTGAGGAAGATAATTGCCTCAACTAAGTGTACTGGTTTAGCCCTAACGTGTACGCCCAGTAAAGATATACAGCAACAAGTGAGTTACACCATAGCATTTCTAAAGGACACATATGCACCACTGACAACATAATCATATACTATAAATTAAGATGCTAATTCTAGTTTCCTTCATGAAACTACTCAGTATCAGTTCATATGGTAGTATTTTTAATTATACTATTACAGAAAATTTATGAATCCAGGTTATAAGGCTGTCTTTATAGGCTTTTATTGATTTAAGGAGGACTACAGCATAGTAAGGGAAAATTACAATATAAAATTATAGATTTGTGCTGCATTTTATCATCCAACTAGATATCATTTAAATATCATATTTTAAAGCAAATCTGATTGATAATTTTATAGATATATCTCAATCAAAAGATTTTATTCATTTCCAAAATGGGATTTTTAGTTTGTGTGTTAATCTACACAAAATTACACATATATAGGTGAGCATCTAGATTTACTTCTCACTAATGACTTAATTATGAATAAAACCTGGTTTTGGATACATATAGCATAAACAATAAAATAAGTAAAATTTAATAAGATTTGGCATATATTTAGGAAATGCAATATATAACTAATATAAGATTTCACACAAGTGAAATCTGAAATTTAGCTTTAGCATATTTTAAAAAAAGTTTCTGTAATGCTATTTGGTATTTGATTGATTTAGTTTAAAAGTTAGAAGTTTTTTATAATTAACGAAAGCAATTATTATCGTTAACTTAATATATATATATATATATAACAACTGAGAATTTTGATTATTACTCTAAAATATATTATTTAACAAAAGTTATTAAACATTGAAAAACAAATGATTTTAAACAAGTTAAATTAAATACATAAAACTAAATCAATCATACATAAGTAAACCAAGACATAAAATATTTGACTTAATAAATTAAACGTTTTTATCAAATTAATATGCAACTCAAAAAAGTAGGTAGGGAAACAAATTAAATTTGGAACTACTCAGGAAATAAATTTAGAAAAACTTAGGAAATAATTCAGGCAAGATTTTGAATGAAATTAAGGAAAGCAAAATACATTTAGAACAAGTTTAGTTACATTATTATTTTAATTATTATGGCCATTACTTTAGAATTAGCTAGCATTTTAGATTTGAGTTTAACTGAAGATTTAAATTTGAAGGAATGATTACCATTATTTTCTCTTCACTGGCAGGTTCTCTCAGTCTTAGGACATCTTTAGGTGGTTAAGGCTGTTTTTTCATCTCCTTCAGCATCAGGTAACCTCTAATCAGGGCAGAAAGACAAGATTTTGGGCTTCTTACCCTGACATGATAAGTATTAAATCTCTTCAGTACTTTATTAAAAAT
The DNA here is from genome assembly GCA_028023455.1 of Epiperipatus broadwayi. Taxonomy (NCBI): domain Eukaryota; kingdom Metazoa; phylum Onychophora; class Udeonychophora; order Euonychophora; family Peripatidae; genus Epiperipatus; species Epiperipatus broadwayi. The sequence goes on along the minus strand of JAQFVV010012608.1, from coordinate 801,607 downwards.
TATAATGAATCTGAATGTCTCTAAAATGGCTACTGTAGCTTATATATCACTATCTTCCTTCTCTTTTATTACATAATGTTTTTGACAAGTTTTCCTAGTTTATTTGTGTATTGCTAATAATCATGAAAGCCTGCTGTGTCAAACTTTTAATTAGGGCAAATTAACCTCCATGACACACTGTAATTTATGCAACCTTTTATTTTAATTCCAATTTTAATTCTAAATATAAATTTGGTCAATCTTATATCGGCAAAGATTAACTCTTCTGGCGTTGCTTTGGCTAGAAAAACAAATCTAACATTTGTGAAAAACATTTTGCTATATATGTAACTCAACCATTTAAATTTACTGATATATGAAGAATTATATAATTTGAAATATTACTAATTTAATAAATATCTTAAATAAAGAAATCTTAACATTTTAAATCCTATTAACATTAATCTTCTAGCATATATGTAGTGTAAAGTTACACATACAACTCGTTTCTCATTTAATTATTATTAACATTATATATATGTGCATATCTTAAAGATTTACATCTATATAAATGCACATTTCTTTCCATTTGTAAATATATATGCACATTATTGGCATTATTTAAGTTTAAATTTAGGTGGGTTTTTATGATATTATTAATAAGATATACGAGAATTTGGTGGTGTTTATATATATCAGAATACTACTATAGCATATAGTAGGTGAAACAGTTGGATTGTACAAGCTGACCATTTCATATCCTCAAACTCATGGGAAATTTATGAAATTTTAATTATTTGATGCTTTTACTCCGGGTAATAATAAATTCCTGTTAGCGAAAATTTTCTACTTTATCCTTCATTAAATTTAATACACTCTCTGTAAACCCTATCTATTCTTCTCATTTCCTGCTTTAGTGAGACAACACAACTCTTTACCACTAATTATATAATAAACAAACAAAACAAGCTAAGCTATATTCTACTAAACTAATTATATACATTTTTAAATATCTATTATCAAATGTTTCAGATCCCTAAGTAGGGTCTGCAGTTATTACACTGTTTAACAATATTCACCATTCAAAATTTCAAATTATTACAATGATTTACATATATGTGCACACAAACATGCAATTTCTAATATACAATTAATATTAAAAAAATGAATTGACATTTAATAAAAAATATATATTAAAATTTTACATATATGAGTGTGCATTTATATACACACACTCATGTTTACATCACATTTTAGCTTAACAGCAATAATATTATATTTTCATTATTAAATCTTTGGAAAATATGCACAAATTTTATACATATATGTGTGTGTATAAACAAAATATAGATATAATTTAAAATTAGTTACAATTTATAAGTTTTCAAAAGTATAGTCAATTTTTTTACAGGTATTTGTTGATTAATTATCATCGTTTGTAAATTAGATTATTGAATTATCGATTCTTTACTTTTTTTTTTAATATAAATTTTTCAAAATAATGTCCAAGAAGATTATTGTTCAAAAACATCTCTTTTGTCTTTAAAACAAGATGGTCAATGAATTATTTTTGATTCTTAATTATAATTCATGCAAAATTACTTTATATTCTTTTAAATATAGATTTTTTAACCGACTTAAAAATAATATTGTTCTATATATGTCTATTTTTATATGACATTTTAAAATAATTCACCAGCTATATATACATTTATCTGTGCTTTTCTGAATATATCTGATGCAGCATACATGTAATTAATTGTTCAGCAAGCTGGAAGATTTTTCTTGGTGAGTTGGTTTTTAGTGACTGTCATAATCAGAATAAATGTAATCCATATAAAATGTTGCTCTCCCTTTCTGTCTACGATTGTTCCAGGCAAGCAGCGGTCTTGGTTAGATAGATTTTAGGCCAGAAAGCAACTGTCCATTTTAGCATTTAAGGCTATGAAATTTTACACAAAGTGGGTCATTTTATCTTCATATAAATTTCAAACTCCTGCAAGGAAATATTAGCAGCTCTTGAATCTATTGTCATGCCTTCAGCTACTTCAGTTTATTGTAACTATTCTGCCAACTCTCTATTACAGCCAACAACATACTGCAGCTATGTATTTTGGTCAGCTAACTGCTTCCACTTCCACAAAAAATTTTAGTAGCCAAACTGTTCTGTTCAGCTTTTACAAAAAATTACAATCCAGACTGTTCTCTTCAAAAATCATTACCCAAACTTTGCAGTTGGCCTAGTTGGTCACTGCTTAAAATATTAAAAACTCTTCTGCCCAACTCTTACAAAACTGCAAGCAGAACTGTTTTTTTTTTCAAAATCACTTTCCAGACTGGGGTTAATTTGTTATCAGCCCTTTTAAAGACTCATCTAAGGTAATAACAGCAGCATGATTAAAAACAGTGTTTTTATTTTTATCTCACTAATCCCTTTGAAAACATATACATGTTTTTACTTAGGGGATTTCTAATAGATAAAAAATTTGTTTAATTAATTAAAATTTCAAAAATACAATAGGGTGTTTTTAAATTCCAAAATCAGTGTAATAAGTAATAATAATGCAATATTTATATTTATTCAGATCTTTTTAAAATATTAATTTTGTAATGAAATTTTACTTTAAGCCCAGAGTTATTTAACACTTTATTTATTACTATTTTATTTTAGGAAATGTAGAAAAATGTCTACAAAAATGTATGTCTGTGTTTATTTTTACTTTTCCTTTATTTTACATATATATATTCACATACACTATATTAGGGTGTGAGATGTTACATAATTGGTTACAATATATATATATAAAAGGGCACAATATATATATATATATATATTTATATTAGATATTTATATTATTTAGTATAATTGTTTAAATAGATTTCAAAATATTTGAATGTTATACTTTTGTAATATTTTCAAATGGTAGTAGTAACATATAGATTAAAGTAAAACACAACATTTTGAGTGATACTACTCTTTTTAAGCTAATTCTGGCTTAACCAGTGACAATAATTGCATAGAAATCAAACAGGTGACTTTTAAATTTATGAATATTAATTTTAAAGTGATGCTTTATCTAACTAATATTCCTGAATTAAAAAAACTCACTCGTTTGATTCCAATACTAATACTGTCATAGTAGAGCTCCAAAGTAACTAAAAAAAAATAGAGGAATAATATCCATCAACATGTTTAAATTTTGTTCTGTATATTTTTATTAAATGTTGAATGTATTCCGATAGGTATAAATATAGCTTCAATTTTTTTGTAAAAACCTTCAACAATTAAATTAGTTGATGAAGATGATTCAACCTGCAATTCCAAGTAGAATTCTCTCAAATAAACATACAATCAAGTTACTTATTTCTAAAGACATTCAATGCTTACTATTAGATGATGGAAATAGTCCTATTTATAAATACAACTAAAATATCAACACAAACTTTCAGAAAAAACATTGAAATAATTATATTTAAATCAAAATGTAATTTTCAATAAAAGAAAAATATTATCACCAAAATTACTTTTATATTCAGGATAATTATGAGTGTGAACAATGATTTTTATCAATGAAAAATATCTAAAATTCTAAATTTGAAACTTTTTATCATTCACCATAACGACATTGAAATGAGATTACATATTCAGCATATGTGCAGTAAAAAACAAAAACTTCATTAAGAAATCATGAAGATTTCACAATGTAAAATTTATAGAAATAGCACACTATGGGTTCAGGGCTTATAGAATGTGGATGATAACATATTTCTTGAAAGCACATGTTAAGAACATTTCTTTTTGGTTTACAATCAATGAATTGACAAAAATATGACTTTTGATATTTAATTACTATAATTACAAATACTTTAGTTATATTAATAAAGTCTTACATTAATTAATAAATAAATGTGTATTGGATATAATGTAAGAATAAATTGTCTTTATTTTTTGATTTTCATTTTATGTGTATATATTTTTCTTTATTCTAAAATAATCGTTTCTTTTTTGTTCTTTATCATGATAAATATATTTATTATTACGTGTTACAAAAACAAATTTTCACTAATATATATATATATATAATGCAAAAATCAAATGTTGACATTTTTATATGATATTTGATTTTAAAAATAAAGATAATATGATTTCGATTATCCATGCTTAAAAAAATGATTCTCTATAAATTTGTGATTAACATCACTTTGTAAAGCTTATTGTACACTATTTGGCTATTAATTAAATAAATAATCTTCCCTTTCTGTTTATAACATTTAGTTCATATTATATATTGTTTTGTATAAAATATATATTTAGCTTAATTAGAGAGAAATTAGAACAAATACTATTAGTGCTTTTAATTAACAAAAAGCTATACATCATGACCTTTCTTAAAAATAGTTTTTAAAATGTCAGAAGAAACTCACAAGTCATCGCAAACCATTCAAATTATATATATGATTTCTAATCAATTTTATCTATCACGATAATTTATTACCCAAATTTGAAACAAGTTGATAGTGTGAAATCTTCTAACTCTATTTCTTTTTGTGTTTTTAATAAACTCATTTTTTTAACTTACTATATTCTGTCACTTATGTTAGTTTTAATTTAAGATTCAGTTGTTATTAGTCTCTCAAGCTATTAGTCATTTTCCTGCCTGACAAATCTATGCATCTGCTTTTCTATATTTTAAAAGCATGCACATAAATTGTGATTCTATTTTCTTTCTGTAGTTAAAAAGGCTATAATGATTTATAACTAACTATTAATAAGGAATACAATGACAGTTGATATGTAAGTTCTTTTAGATCAAAACATTTTGTATTTAAAATATTTGTAAATATTTTGTTATTCATCATTTTGTATAGCTTTATAATTTAAAAATGACTTTATATATAAATACGTTATTATCAATTTTAATACATTTATTTTTTCATATATTTAAAAAGTTATTTTAAAATATTTTTAATAGCAGTTAAAATCTAATTTAATATTTTTATCAATTTTTTGGGGATGATTGTTTTTTTATTTTTGAATGACATTTTATGAGTAAACTGAATAAAACTACTAGTAAATGGATTATATAAAAAAAGATAAAAATGATTTAATAATAATAATGTTTTAATCAAATAGTTTTTTAAGATTTTAATAGTTAAGCATTCGTTTTTGTTTTGACAGCTAAATGTATGAATATTTAATGTTTCTTAAGAGAACTTTAAAATAAAATAAATGATCGTGAGATAAAATATCTGATCTAAGTGAGGATTGTTTACAGTTATAAGAATTATATTTTTATTATTTAATTCTCATATAATAAACAAAATAATCAAATAGTTTTATTGCTCGGAATCTGACTGCCGGAAGTTCCACGTCTAGTGGCCATCTGAAGATTTTAAACTCCAGTTTGATAATCTACCACTATACTAAGTTATGCATGACATAAATAATAATGAATAATAATTACAATTATCTTAGTACATTAACCTATATTCCTAAATTTAAATTAGTAATAAATTAGAGTAGTGAATCAAATCTACTTTAAAAATAAATTCAAAGGCTGTTTTAGAAAAATGTTTAAAAAAATAATAATGTGATGCAAAAGTCTATTAAAATACTTTTACCAAAAAGAGACAATAGAGGAAAAGGTACCCAATTATCATCTATTGCATGGTTGAGACTTTTCAGAAGTTTTACATCGTTTTACCAGATAGTTGAGAATCATTTGATACTATTTACTGTCTTATAAATAGAAGGCTAGCTAATACAGTTTGGTTCCATTAAATTAATCAATTTGGATTTTTTTTAAAAAGATTTGGATTATATATATATATCAGATAAATGCATTAACAAAACTATTCACAAAGACTTCAATACATATTGTAACAATTATATTGGCAATGCCAAAGTTACATTATTATATTTTTGGAAAATAACATGAAATATCCATTTAATAAGTTTTTTCTAAGTTAAAAAGGTAAGATAATCTAAATTCATTTGAAGATGATGCCAAAAAGTTATAAAAGTAACTAAAATGTTGATAAGTAAATGGAGTTGAAAAATATTAAAATGAAATTTTTTTTTTTCACATTTTTTTTTACTTACTCATTTTTTTGAAAAGGAAAAAAGCAAAATAAAGTCTCTATCAAATAATCCTTTTTATTTGCACATGAATTAAAAATTTATAATTATTATTTTAATTTACTTAATATGATGGATATACATTTTGTACTAAGGTTTATATGGAAGACAAAGTGTTAAGTTAAAGCAAATAGCTCACTGGTTTGTACTATAGTGCATTGCCCAATCCATTTTCCTTATCAACTAGTTTTAAAAAACTTCTTTTGATAAATAGAACTTTGCAAACAGATTGTCAGAGAAGAAATAAGGAAACAGACATTTGGATGTAACTGACTTTAATGCTTTACTTAATGATTCTGAAAAGAAGAAAAATATCTAAAGGAAAAAGGAAAGACTTTCAAAATAGTGGTAAGATATTATAAAGCCAGAACACTTAATGCTTTGGTATAGTTTGTTATTTGTAAATATTCAAGACAAATAAAGGAAAAGTATATTTAAAAAATCTTAAGTATAAAAACTATTTTGGAATTTGTCAACATAACAATTGTTTTTACTCATGAAGAAACCATAAGGATATAATATTTGGACTTGAATTACTTATAGCATTAACTGTATTTTAATCTTTAATAATAAATTTAATGAAATTATTTTTAGGAACGCTATCTAGCAATAAGTGATCACTTTTTTATGTGAGTAAGTTATCATGTAAAATTATCAAGTGATAAAACATTTGAACTTTTATTATAATTTCTAAATTGGAAAGCACTCAAAAAAAATCTCCCAAATAAGGTTCTAGTTGTCTATTTTATTAGCTATTTATTATTATATTTATTTTATTTTGTCATTAATTAATTATTTATTTATTTACAAATATTAATTATTATTTCATACATAGTACTTGCTAATAAAATAAAATATATATAAATAACACACATATGACCTGTAGCTCTGAGAACATGCTCTCCTATTTGTTCCATTTGGAGTGCATAGTAGTTGAAGAAAATGCATATTTGTACAAAGAGTGAGCTTTTAATTACTACTATCATACTACTTGGCATGCACATTTTGCTGTTTCTGCTTATCTGGGTCCAGAGTTACTGCTACAATGTACTGTACTACATTATAGCCACAATGTAAGATTTATATAAAAGAGGAGGAATTTTGAAAAATTAATAACTATATAGAATAAATAAAGCTCTATTATAATATATAGCTAATATTTCAGTTATGTATTCTGACTTCAAAAATTACATTTGATTAGAGAGGTTAACACTTCATAAGACCTAATTAATTATTACTAGATATAAGAAATTTGGGATACAATTTTACCTTTTTCAATCTCTGCTTCAAATTTCATCTTTCTTTTCATTAACTGTCTGTTATAAGTTTTTGTTACTAAGTGTATGGTAATTAAAATTTAAATATGACACATTATCATTTATTGATAAATATACCAGATACAACTATGTCCATAATGGCATTTCCATTTCCCAGTGTGACATATATTGTTTATACAAAGATAAGTATTTTCTGTACTAGTTGTCATTGCTAAATCAGATATTATGTTCACTAGATTTAAATATTCACTTAATTTTTTTTATTATTTATTTATGAATAATAACAACAACAACAACAACAATAATAATAATAATAATAATAATAATAACAATAATAATAATAACAATACTACTACTACTACTAATAATAATAATAGTAATAATAATAATAGAGGCCACCAGAGGTCGCATTGAGTTGCAAATTTATTCACATCATGCTAAAAAAACAGTGGATTACCTTCAATCTATAGTTCAAAATATGTAAAAATTATTTTTGCTTCTAATTATAGAGAGAAATTCAGTCATCACAACTGCAATATAATAATCCCATCTGATTATATTTAAAATGGACACTGGAAAGTCAGCATCCAGCCAAGATGTCCATCAATATAGACACTGTCAAATATTTCTATGCTCAAGTACCAAAGCTATTCTCTTTTATAGAATTATTAAAAATGAATCACAGATGGTTAGCCAAAAAAGAGTGCAATAAACACCCAAATTTCATTGATAAACCATTGGAGATCTTTGGAAATTAGATTTTTCACCTAAAACAATGGATAATGACACTATTGGCACACAAGAAGCCTGGACCAATGACATTATGAAATAAATTATAGAAGTTTTCAACCAGACCGTACCTAAAGATCCCTTTAATTCATTCAAATGCTTTTTTATGGACCATTCAATAATAATAGCAATAATAGATAAGAATTGTTCACTCTATAGATTCCCTAAACATCTATTATTTGAAGTCATTAATAACAAAAATCTATGGAATTCGATTGTATGCATTGGAGATCATCCAAATCTATGCTATATAGTAATTGAATTTGAAAATGAGAAAAATAAAGAAAATTTTTTTTAAAAAAAGTTAAAGTCTTGGATCAATACATCTTAATCATAGTTAAGCCAAATAAAATAAAATCATGTTACAGGCTTCTTAAAAATACATATCTTTATTATTCCAGTGCAGAATTCATTAAACTAATGGAACCATTCAGAGAGGTAGTAAAATTTCAGCCCACATACATTAAAAACAACCAGTGTGTGTTTGGTTAGGCTTGCAGGTTTGTTACCAAACCAACAAATAAAATAAAAAACTATTCAGCAATAAAGATGTATAATTTATTAGTACAAAATATATACACATGTTAATTAACAAATGAACAAATACAGTTGATATGCTTCAATGTTGAGATAGTCATGCGAAGTATGGAACTTGCTTCCAGCTAATGATTAGCCTGCAATGAGAGTTCTGGTAAGAATACTCTTCCAGCTATGTAGTTATCTTGCCTCAAGTCAGCTGTAGTTCAGATGTAGCAGTTTCCAGTCTGTAGATGGACTTGCCTCACTGTGTGGACATCTCAGTGGTGACTAGATCAATACCTTTGCTGATGGTAGAAGTTTGTATGGAGAGCACAATCTGTCATTCAGGTTAACAGAAGTAATTGCTCTCTGCCTTGCCTCCAAAAGGCTGATTATTTAAAAGCAGATCCCCTACCTTACTGGAAACACATGAAATCGGTGTGCAAACCCCAGTGAAAGTTTTTAATCCCATTGGATAGCAAGTGGGTGCTATCCAATCAGATAAGGAATCAGGAATAATCCATTTCTGAAGGCAGAGTCAGATATGACATCCCTCCCCCTGGTTCAAATTAGCCCTGGAGAACATAGTCATCAAAATGCACTGGGCAATGTTTTGTCTGCTTGATAGGTTTCTCCAGTTGATTGTTGTTTCTGTCTTTATCTTCTTTGCTTGATGAGGTTGTTTCTAGTTGTCTGCTGCTGTCTTGATTTTGCTATTCATCTTCTTTGGTTGAGGTACTCATCCCAGGTTGACCACTGCTTTTGTTAGCTTCTGATATGTGGTTGAGTCTTAGCTGGTTGTGATGGCAATGATGATGATGACCATCTTCTGTTTGCACAACAACAGTATAAAGACCCTTTATTTGAGTCACAATTGCTGGTATCCATTTTGTGGACCCATAGTACATACAACATAGCACTGTGTCTCTATTTGAAGTTTTATTTTTTTATCTTCTTGTTCCAGTTTGGCATCAGGTTTCAGGGTTGATAGCATAGTTCTTAAGGGTCTGTTGAATAAGAGTTCTACAGGAGTTTTCCCTGTTAGTGTGCTCAAAGTGGAGTGCTGTGCTAGCAGAGTCATGGCAATTCTGGTAATCCAACTTCCTGTATCCATTTTTGTTATCAGCTTTTTAGATTCTTATACCAATCTCTCTGCCTGATCATTACTTTCAGGATGGAATGGAGTGCTGTTCATGAGTTCGATAATGTTATTAGTGCAGAAGGTTTTGAATGCACCAGATGAAAATGCAGTGCCATTGTCAGTCACTAGTGTTTTAGGATGACCCTGTGTGGCAAATAGCCTTCTCAGAACTTTTATCATAGCTGTGGAGTGAAGTGAGAGTACTTCCATAACCTCCAGCCACTTGGAGAATGAGACCACCGCTGTTAACAGCAGTTTGCCTTTCCATGGACCAGCATGGTCTAAATGGAGTTGAGATTAGGGCCCTTCAGGTTTGAGCCACTGGACTGTTTTGTTGTTTGCTGGCATATTCTTATTTTTTTGCACTGCCAGCAATGGTGGACTTTGGCTTTGATGTCAGCATTTAAGGTAGTCCACCAAATGTATGATCTTTTCCGCATCTTCATTTAGACTATCCCTGGGTGCCATTGTGCAGCAAGCCCACAGCTTTGTTATAGATGCAATGGTCACTTGGCACAGTTGACATGATAAATCTGTTGTGATTGGTTAGGCTTGCAGATTCATTACCAAACCAACAGATAAAAAGAATAACTATTTAGCAATAAAGATGTATAACTTATTTGTACAAAATATATACTCATGTTAGTTAACAAATGAACAAATACAATTGATATGCTTCAATGCTGAGATAGTCATGCGAAGTATGGAACTTGCTTCCAGCTAATGATTAGTCTGCATCATGAATTATGGTAAGAAGACTCTTCCAGCTATGTAGTTAGCTTGCCTTGAGTCAGCTCTAGTTCAGATGTGGCAGTTTCCAGTCCATAGGTGGACTTGCCTCACTGTGTGAACATCTCAGTAGTGACTAGGTAAATATCTTTGCTAATTGTAGAAGGTTTTATGGGGAGCACATTCTGTCAATCAGGTTAACAGAAGTAATTGCTCTGTGCCTTGCCTTCAAAAGGCTGACTATTTAAAGGCAGATCCCCTACCTTACTGGAAACACATGGATTCAGGGCACAAACTCCAGTGAAGGTTTTTAATCCCATTGGATATCAACTTGGGTGATAGCCAAACAGGTAATAAATCTGGAATAGTCCACTTCTGAAGGCAGGGTCAGTTATGACACACATTTAGAGTAAAATTGTGAAAAAATATAAATCCTGAAAATATGCTTATGCAAGTAAATGGGCAACATTATTTTTAATTATAAAAGGACCCAAGCCACAATGCTTTTATTGTAAAAAATGAGGTCACCTAATCAGCAACTGCCCTAGATATACTGCACTAAATGCAAGATGAGAGCATCACCCACTCACCAATGTCCCAAAAAAGTTCTTGTTCTGGAGCAAAAATCAGAAGATAATGAAAAAAATAGTAATAGTGATAGTGAAAAAACAATTTCACAATTAATTGAGCTTTAAAATAATATTAAAAAATCCCCTGCTTGACAGTAAAAACTCATCCCTCATTAACAAAATATCTCCAGCATAATGGAGACTCTCGCTACCTATCCAGCTGAGGTAGTTCCTGCCACTCCACAATTAAAAAGAAAACCAGGCCATCCTTTAAAAAAAAATAAAAAAGCAAATATTTTAAAATGAAAGCAGTGATGATGCATCATCCAAAACTAAAAAAGGTAAAACCACTCTATATCAAAAATACTCTGCTAATGTATCATTATCAATAAAAGAAGATAGTCCCATGGAAGAGGTAAGTGATAATTATACAAATATTGATAATATAATACACAAAAAAAACAATAGCAATAAAGCAAATAAAATCAGGTGATATAATTCAAAATCCAGTACACAATCATATATACCAAAATTACCTTTTTTAATTTGTCAATATGAGTTTTTGCTCTCATTTATTGTCAATTATTTTTTATATACAATTACGATCTGATATAAACTTCTCTAATATATAGAGTAAACACACACTAAATGAAGCTTAATATAGGAGTTTTTAAACTCAGAGGGTTAAACTCTCATGAAAAAATTGATCTTCTAACTAAATTGTATGACATTGTTAAATGACATGACTTGGTATTATAAACAAAAGTTTACAGTGGATCACAAATTAATACATCAAACAAACTAAATAGCAATTAATTTACAAATTTTTCAAATACATCTGACATACTGTCAGCAGGAACAGGTGTCACCATTAATAAAAACTGCCTGTTCAACTTGTTTAAAATATTATATATTGATGTACAAGTACTAATTATCACTTTTTACCACAAAGCTATAACACCAAACATTTCAATTGCATACACCCAGGTCTCATTTTATGTGGATTTTTTAATGCAATTTTGTAGTTATGCGATTCATGTTTATTCTTAATATCTTTTTATGCATGTTTTTATGTGATAAAGAAGTTCATATTTCATTATAATTATTAGATATCAAGAAATATAAATTATTAATAACTTATTTTGACATAAAATATGTTTTTTCTTCAAAAATATGTTAATATGTTATACTAGCAGCTAATGTGAATGTGGCCTGAAGCTATTTGGAAACTTAGCTTCTAAATTACACACTTAAAAATTGATGAATTTGAATACTTTAACATTGCAGTTCAGTATAATTTAGCTAATTTTACCGAAATATGACAAAATCAGTGAAAAAAAATATTAAAAATATATTACTGTTTACCACCATGTTCATAGCGCGTTTTAAGCTTGGAAATACAGCCTGGTTACAAATTTTTAAAAATTGATGAATTTGAATACTTTAACATTGTAGTTCAGTATAATTTAGCTAATTCTACCTTAATATGACAAAACCAGTAAAAAAATTCATTTAAAATATAGTATTGTATACCAGCATGTTCATAGCGCGTTTTAAGCTTGGAAATGAAGCCTGGTTACAAATTTTTAAAAATTGATGAATTTGAATACTTTAACATTGCAGTTCAGTATAATTTAGCTAATTCTACCGAAATATGACAAAATCAGTGAAAAAATTCATTAAAAATATATTACTGTATACCAGCATGTTCATAGCGCGTTTTAAGCTTGGAAATGAAGCCTGGTTACAAATTTTTAAAAATTGATGAATTTGAATACTTTAACATTGCAGTTCAGTATAATTTAGCTAATTTTACCTAAATATGACAAAACCAGTAAAAAAATTCATTCAAAATATAGTACTGTACACCAGCATGTTCTTAGCGGGTTTAAGCTTGGAAATACAGCCAAATTACACACTCCTAAAAATTGATGAATTTGAATACTTTAACATTGCAGTTCAGTATAATTTAGCTAATTCTATCGAAATATGACCAAATCAGTGAAAAAATTCATTAAAAATATATTACTGTATACCAGCATGTTCATAGCTTGTTTTAAGCTTGGAAATACAGCCAGGTGACAAATTCATAAAAATTGATGAATTTAAATACTTTAACATTGCAGTTCAGTATAATTAAGCTAATTCTACCGAAATATGACAAAATCAGTGAAAAAATTCATTAAACATATATTACTGTATACCAGCATGTTCATAGCGCGTTTTAAGCTTGCAAATGAAGCCTGGTTACAAATTTTTAAAAATTGATGAATTTAAATACTTTAACATTGCAGTTCAGTATAATTTAGCTAATTTTACCTAAATATGACAAAACCAGTAAAAAAATTCATTCAAAATATAGTACTGTACACCAGCATGTTCTTAGCGGGTTTAAGCTTGGAAATACAGCCAAATTACACACTCCTAAAAATTGATGAATTTGAATACTTTAACATTGCAGTTCAGTATAATTTAGCTAATTCTATCGAAATATGACCAAATCAGTGAAAAAATTCATTAAAAATATATTACTGTATACCAGCATGTTCATAGCTTGTTTTAAGCTTGGAAATACAGCCAGGTGACAAATTCATAAAAATTGATGAATTTAAATACTTTACCATTGCAGTTCAGTATAATTAAGCTAATTCTACCGAAATATGACAAAATCAGTGAAAAAATTCATTAAACATATATTACTGTATACCAGCATGTTCATAGCGCGTTTTAAGCTTGGAAATGAAGCCTGGTTACAAATTTTTAAAAATTGATGAATTTAAATACTTTAACATTGCAGTTCAGTATAATTTAGCTAATTTTACCTAAATATGACAAAACCAGTAAAAAAATTCATTCAAAATATAGTACTGTACACCAGCATGTTCTTAGCGGGTTTTAAGCTTGGAAATACAGCCAAATTACACACTCCTAAAAATTGATGAATTTGAATACTTTAACATTGCAGTTCAGTATAATTTAGCTAATTTTACCGAAATATGACAAAATCAGTGAAAAAAAATATTAAAAATATATTACTGTTTACCACCATGTTCATAGCGCGGTTTAAGCTTGGAAATACAGCTTGGTTACAAATTTTTAAAAATTGATGAATTTGAATACTTTAACATTGTAGTTCAGTATAATTTAGCTAATTCTACCTAAATATGACAAAACCAGTAAAAAAATTCATTTAAAATATAGTATTGTATACCAGCATGTTCATAGCGCGTTTTAAGCTTGGAAATGAAGCCTGGTTACAAATTTTTAAAAATTGATGAATTTGAATACTTTAACATTGCAGTTCAGTATAATTTAGCTAATTCTACCGAAATATGACAAAATCAGTGAAAAAATTCATTAAAAATATATTACTGTATACCAGCATGTTCATAGCGCGTTTTAAGCTTGGAAATGAAGCCTGGTTACAAATTTTTAAAAATTGATGAATTTGAATACTTTAACATTGCAGTTCAGTATAATTTAGCTAATTCTACCGAAATATGACAAAATCAGTGAAAAAATTCATTAAAAATATATTACTGTATACCAGCATGTTCATAGCGCGTTTTAAGCTTGGAAATGAAGCCTGGTTACAAATTTTTAAAAATTGATGAATTTGAATACTTTAACATTGCAGTTCAGTATAATTTAGCTAATTTTACCTAAATATGACAAAACCAGTAAAAAAATTCATTCAAAATATAGTACTGTACACCAGCATGTTCTTAGCGGGTTTTAAGCTTGGAAATACAGCCAAATTACACACTCCTAAAAATTGATGAATTTGAATACTTTAACATTGCAGTTCAGTATAATTTAGCTAATTCTATCGAAATATGACCAAATCAGTGAAAAAATTCATTAAAAATATATTACTGTATACCAGCATGTTCATAGCTTGTTTTAAGCTTGGAAATACAGCCAGGTGACAAATTCATAAAAATTGATGAATTTAAATACTTTAACATTGCAGTTCAGTATAATTAAGCTAATTCTACCGAAATATGACAAAATCAGTGAAAAAATTCATTAAACATATATTACTGTATACCAGCATGTTCATAGCGCGTTTTAAGCTTGGAAATGAAGCCTGGTTACAAATTTTTAAAAATTGATGAATTTAAATACTTTAACTTTGCAGTTCAGTAGAATTTAGCTAATTTTACCTAAATATGACAAAACCAGTAAAAAAATTCATTCAAAATATAGTACTGTACACCAGCATGGTCTTAGCGGGTTTTAAGCTTGGAAATACAGCCAAATTACACATTCCTAAAAATTGATGAATTTGAATACTTTAACATTGCAGTTCACTATAATTTAGCTAATTTTACCGAAATATGACAAAATCAGTGAAAAAAAATATTAAAAATATATTACTGTTTACCACCATGTTCATAGCGCGTTTTAAGCTTGGAAATACAGCCTGGTTACAAATTTTTAAAAATTGATGAATTTGAATACTTTAACATTGTAGTTCAGTATAATTTAGCTAATTCTACCTAAATATGACAAAACCAGTAAAAAAATTCATTTAAAATATAGTATTGTATACCAGCATGTTCATAGCGCGTTTTAAGCTTGGAAATGAAGCCTGGTTACAAATTTTTAAAAATTGATGAATTTGAATACTTTAACATTGCAGTTCAGTATAATTTAGCTAATTTTACCTAAATATGACAAAACCAGTAAAAAAATTCATTCAAAATATAGTACTGTACACCAGCATGTTCTTAGCGGGTTTTAAGCTTGGAAATACAGCCAAATTACACACTCCTAAAAATTGATGAATTTGAATACTTTAACATTGCAGTTCAGTATAATTTAGCTAATTCTATCGAAATATGACCAAATCAGTGAAAAAATTCATTAAAAATATATTACTGTATACCAGCATGTTCATAGCTTGTTTTAAGCTTGGAAATACAGCCAGGTGACAAATTCATAAAAATTGATGAATTTAAATACTTTACCATTGCAGTTCAGTATAATTAAGCTAATTCTACCGAAATATGACAAAATCAGTGAAAAAATTCATTAAACATATATTACTGTATACCAGCATGTTCATAGCGCGTTTTAAGCTTGGAAATGAAGCCTGGTTACAAATTTTTAAAAATTGATGAATTTAAATACTTTAACATTGCAGTTCAGTATAATTTAGCTAATTTTACCTAAATATGACAAAACCAGTAAAAAAATTCATTCAAAATATAGTACTGTACACCAGCATGGTCTTAGCGGGTTTTAAGCTTGGAAATACAGCCAAATTACACATTTCTAAAAATTGATGAATTTGAATACTTTAACATTGCAGTTCAGTATAATTTAGCTAATTTTACCTAAATATGACAAAACCAGTAAAAAAATTCATTCAAAATATAGTACTGTACACCAGCATGTTCTTAGCGGGTTTTAAGCTTGGAAATACAGCCAAATTACACACTCCTAAAAATTGATGAATTTGAATACTTTAACATTGCAGTTCAGTATAATTTAGCTAATTCTATCGAAATATGACCAAATCAGTGAAAAAATTCATTAAAAATATATTACTGTATACCAGCATGTTCATAGCTTGTTTTAAGCTTGGAAATACAGCCAGGTGACAAATTCATAAAAATTGATGAATTTAAATACTTTACCATTGCAGTTCAGTATAATTAAGCTAATTCTACCGAAATATGACAAAATCAGTGAAAAAATTCATTAAACATATATTACTGTATACCAGCATGTTCATAGCGCGTTTTAAGCTTGGAAATGAAGCCTGGTTACAAATTTTTAAAAATTGATGAATTTAAATACTTTAACATTGCAGTTCAGTATAATTTAGCTAATTTTACCTAAATATGACAAAACCAGTAAAAAAATTCATTCAAAATATAGTACTGTACACCAGCATGTTCTTAGCGGGTTTTAAGCTTGGAAATACAGCCAAATTACACACTCCTAAAAATTGATGAATTTGAATACTTTAACATTGCAGTTCAGTATAATTTAGCTAATTTTACCGAAATATGACAAAATCAGTGAAAAAAATTATTAAAAATATATTACTGTTTACCACCATGTTCATAGCGCGTTTTAAGCTTGGAAATACAGCCTGGTTACAAATTTTTAAAAATTGATGAATTTGAATACTTTAACATTGTAGTTCAGTATAATTTAGCTAATTCTACCTAAATATGACAAAACCAGTAAAAAAATTCATTTAAAATATAGTATTGTATACCAGCATGTTCATAGCGCGTTTTAAGCTTGGAAATGAAGCCTGGTTACAAATTTTTAAAAATTGATGAATTTGAATACTTTAACATTGCAGTTCAGTATAATTTAGCTAATTCTACCGAAATATGACAAAATCAGTGAAAAAATTCATTAAAAATATATTACTGTATACCAGCATGTTCATAGCGCGTTTTAAGCTTGGAAATGAAGCCTGGTTACAAATTTTTAAAAATTGATGAATTTGAATACTTTAACATTGCAGTTCAGTATAATTTAGCTAATTCTACCGAAATATGACAAAATCAGTGAAAAAATTCATTAAAAATA
This sequence comes from Epiperipatus broadwayi, assembly GCA_028023455.1. Lineage (NCBI taxonomy): Eukaryota > Metazoa > Onychophora > Udeonychophora > Euonychophora > Peripatidae > Epiperipatus > Epiperipatus broadwayi. The sequence goes on along the minus strand of JAQFVV010012608.1, from coordinate 783,907 downwards.
TATTACTGTACACCAGCATGTTCATAGCGCGTTTTAAGCTTGGAAATACAGCCAGGTTACAAATTTTTAAAAATTGATGAATTTGAATACTTTAACATTGCAGTTCAGTATAATTTAGCTAATTCTACCGAAATATGACAAAATCAGTGAAAAAATTCATTAAAAATATATTACTGTACACCAGCATGTTCATAGCGCGTTTTAAGCTTGGAAATACAGCCAGGTTACAAATTCATAAAAATTGATGAATTTGAATACTTTAACATTGCAGTTCAGTATAATTTAGCTAATTCTACCGAAATATGACAAAATCAGTGAAAAAATTCATTAAAAATATATTACTGTATACCAGCATGTTCATAGCGCGTTTTAAGCTTGGAAATACAGCCTGGTTACAAATTTTTAAAAATTGATGAATTTAAATACTTTAACATTGCAGTTCAGTATAATTAAGCTAATTCTACCGAAATATGACAAAATCAGTGAAAAAATTCATTAAAAATATATTACTGTATACCAGCATGTTCATAGCGCGTTTTAAGCTTGGAAATACAGCCTGGTTACAAATTTTTAAAAATTGATGAATTTGAATACTTTAACATTGCAGTTCAGTATAATTTAGCTAATTCTACCTAAATATGACAAAATCAGTGAAAAAATTCATTCAAAATATAGTACTGTACACCAGCATGGTCATAGCGCGTTTTAAGCTTGGAAATACAGCCTGGTTACAAATTTTTAAAAATTGATGAATTTGAATACTTTAACATTGCAGTTCAGTATAATTTAGCTAATTCTACCGAAATATGACAAAATCAGTGAAAAAATTCATTAAAAATATATTACTGTATACCAGCATGTTCATAGCTAGTTTTAAGCTTGGAAATACAGCCAGGTTACAAATTTTTAAAAATTGATGAATTTGAATACTTTAACATTGCAGTTCAGTATAATTTAGCTAATTCTACCTAAATATGACAAAACCAGTGAAAAAATTCATTAAAAATATATTACTGTATACCAGCATGTTCATAGCGCGTTTTAAGCTTGGAAATACAGCCTGGTTACAAATTTTTAAAAATTGATGAATTTGAATACTTTAACATTGCAGTTCAGTATAATTTAGCTAATTCTACCTAAATATGACAAAATCAGTAAAAAAATTCATTCAAAATATAGTACTGTACACCAGCATGTTCATAGCGCGTTTTAAGCTTGGAAATACAGCCAGGTTACAAATTCCTAAAAATTGATGAATTTGAATACTTTAACATTGCAGTTCAGTATAATTTAGCTAATTCTACCTAAATATGACAAAATCAGTGAAAAAATTCATTAAAAATATATTACTGTATACCAGCATGTTCATAGCTCGTTTTAAGCTTGGAAATACAGCCTGGTTACAAATTTTTAAAAATTGATGAATTTGAATACTTTAACATTGCAGTTCAGTATAATTTAGCTAATTCTACCTAAATATGACAAATCCAGTAAAAAAATTCATTTAAAATATATTACTGTATACCAGCATGTTCATAGCGCGTTTTAAGCTTGGAAATGACGCCTGGTTACAAATTTTTAAAAATTGATGAATTTGAATACTTTAACATTGCAGTTCAGTATAATTTAGCTAATTCTACCTAAATATGACAAAATCAGTGAAAAAATTCATTCAAAATATAGTACTGTACACCAGCATGTTCATAGCGCGTTTTAAGCTTGGAAATACAGCCAGGTTACAAATTCCTAAAAATTGATGAATTTGAATACTTTAACATTGCAGTTCAGTATAATTTAGCTAATTCTACCTAAATATGACAAAATCAGTGGAAAAAATTCATTAAAAATATATTACTGTATACCAGCATGTTCATAGCGCGTTTTAAGCTTGGAAATACAGCCTGGTTACAAATTTTTAAAAATTGATGAATTTGAATACTTTAACATTGCAGTTCAGTATAATTTAGCTAATTCTACCTAAATATGACAAATCCAGTAAAAAAATTCATTCAAAATATAGTACTGTACACCAGCATGTTCATAGCGCGTTTTAAGCTTGGAAATACAGCCAGGTTACAAATTCCTAAAAATTGATGAATTTGAATACTTTAACATTGCAGTTCAGTATAATTTAGCTAATTCTACCTAAATATGACAAAATCAGTGAAAAAATTCATTCAAAATATAGTACTGTACACCAGCATGTTCATAGCGCGTTTTAAAGCTTGGAAATACAGCCTGGTTACAAATTTTTAAAAATTGATGAATTTGAATACTTTAACATTGCAGTTCAGTATAATTTAGCTAATTCTACCTAAATATGACAAAATCAGTGAAAAAATTCATTAAAAATATAGTACTGTATACCAGCATGTTCATAGCTTGTTTTAAGCTTGGAAATACAGCCAGGTGACAAATTCATAAAAATTGATGAATTTGAATACTTTAACATTGCAGTTCAGTATAATTTAGCTAATTCTACCTAAATATGACAAAACCAGTGAAAAAATTCATTAAAAATATATTACTGTATACCAGCATGTTCATAGCGCGTTTTAAGCTTGGAAATACAGCCTGGTTACAAATTTTTAAAAATTGATGAATTTGAATACTTTAACATTGCAGTTCAGTATAATTTAGCTAATTCTACCTAAATATGACAAATCCAGTAAAAAAATTCATTCAAAATATAGTACTGTACACCAGCATGTTCATAGCGCGTTTTAAGCTTGGAAATACAGCCAGGTTACAAATTTTTAAAAATTGATGAATTTGAATACTTTAACATTGCAGTTCAGTATAATTTAGCTAATTCTACCTAAATATGACAAAATCAGTGAAAAAATTCATTCAAAATATAGTACTGTACACCAGCATGTTCATAGCTTGTTTTAAGCTTAGAAATACAGCCAGGTGACAAATTCATAAAAATTGATGAATTTGAATACTTTAACATTGCAGTTCAGTATAATTTAGCTAATTCTACCTAAATATGACAAAATCAGTAAAAAAATTCATTCAAAATATAGTACTGTACACCAGCATGTTCATAGCGGGTTTTAAGCTTGGAAATACAGCCTGGTTACAAATTTTTAAAAATTGATGAATTTGAATACTTTAACATTGCAGTTCAGTATAATTTAGCTAATTTTACCTAAATATGACAAAATCAGTAAAAAAATTCATTCAAAATATAGTACTGTACACCAGCATGTTCTTAGCAAGTTTTAAGCTTGGAAATACAGCCAAATTACACATTCCTAAAAATTGATGAATTTGAATACTTTAACATTGCAGTTCAGTATAATTTAGCTAATTCTATCGAAATATGACCAAACCAGTGAAAAAAATTCATTAAAAATATATTACTGTATACCAGCATGTTCATAGCGCGTTTTAAGCTTGGAAATACAGCCTGGTTACAAATTCCTAAAAATTGATGAATTTGAATACTTTAACATTGCAGTTCAGTATAATTTAGCTAATTCTATCAAAATATGACCAAATCAGTGAAAAAATTCATTAAAAATATATTACTGTATACCAGCATGTTCATAGCGCGTTTTAAGCTTGGAAATACAGCCAGGTTACAAATTCATAAAAATTGATGAATTTGAATACTTTAACATTGCAGTTCAGTATAATTTAGCTAATTCTATCTAAATATGACAAAATCAGTGAAAAAATTCATTCAAAATATATTACTGTATACCAGCATGTTCATAGCTTGTTTTAAGCTTGGAAATACACTCAGGTGACAAATTCATAAAAATTGATCAATTTAAATACTTTAACATTGCAGTTCAGTGCAATTAAGCTAATTCTTCCGAAATATGACAAAATCAGTGAAAAAATTCATTAAACATATATTACTGTATACCAGCATGTTCATAGCGCGTTTTAAGCTTGGAAATACAGCCTGGTTACAAATTTTTAAAAATTGATGAATTTGAATACTTTAACATTGCAGTTCAGTATAATTTAGCTAATTCTACCTAAATATGACAAAATCAGTGAAAAAATTCATTAAAAATATATTACTGTATACCAGCATGTTCATAGCGCGTTTTAAGCTTGGAAATACAGCCTGGTTACAAATTTTTAAAAATTGATGAATTTGAATACTTTAACATTGCAGTTCAGTATAATTTAGCTAATTCTACCTAAATATGACAAAACCAGTAAAAAAATTCATTCAAAATATAGTACTGTACACCAGCATGTTCTTAGCGGGTTTTAAGCTTGGAAATACAGCCAAATTACAAATTCCTAAAAATTGATGAATTTGAATACTTTAACATTGCAGTTCAGTATAATTTAGCTAATTCTACCGAAATATGACAAAATCAGTGAAAAAATTCATTAAAAATATAGTACTGTACACCAGCATGGTCTTAGCGGGTTTTAAGCTTGGAAATACAGCCAAATTACACATTCCTAAAAATTGATGAATTTGAATCCTTTAACATTGCAGTTCAGTATAATTTAGCTAATTCTACCGAAATATGACAAAATCAGTGAAAAAATTCATTAAAAATATATTACTGTATACCAGCATGTTCATAGCGCGTTTTAAGCTTGGAAATACAGCCTGGTTACAAATTTTTAAAAATTGATGAATTTGAATACTTTAACATTGCAGTTCAGTATAATTTAGCTAATTCTACCTAAATATGACAAAACCAGTAAAAAAATTCATTCAAAATATAGTACTGTACACCAGCTTGTCCACAGCGTGTTTTAGGCTTGGAAATAAAGCCAGGTTAAAAATTTCTAAAAATTGATGAATTTGAATACTTTAACATTGCAGTTCAGTATAATTTAGCTAATTCTACCGAAATATGACAAAATCAGTGAAAAAATTCATTAAAAATATATTACTGTATACCAGCATGTTCGTAGCGCGTTTTAAGCTTGGAAATGAAGCCTGGTTACAAATTTTTAAAAATTGATGAATTTGAATACTTTAACATTGCAGTTCAGTATAATTTAGCTAATTTTACCGAAATATGACAAAATCAGTGAAAAAATTCATTAAAAATATATTACTGTACACCAGCATGTTCATAGCGCGTTTTAAGCTTGGAAATACAGCCTGGTTACAAATTTTTAAAAATTGATGAATTTGAATACTTTAACATTGCAGTTCAGTATAATTTAGCTAATTCTACCGAAATATGACAAAATCAGTGAAAAAATTCATTAAAAATATGTTACTGTATACCAGCATGTTCATAGCGCGTTTTAAGCTTGGAAATACAGCCTGGTTACAAATTTTTAAAAATTGATGAATTTGAATACTTTAACATTGCAGTTCAGTATAATTTAGCTAATTCTACCGAAATATGACAAAATCAGTGAAAAAATTCATTAAAAATATATTACTGTATACCAGCATGTTCATAGCGCGTTTTAAGCTTGGAAATGAAGCCTGGTTACAAATTTTTAAAAATTGATGAATTTGAATACTTTAACATGGCAGTTCAGTATAATTTAGCTAATTCTACTTAAATATGACAAAATCAGTGAAAAAATTCATTAAAACTATATTACTGTATACCAGCATGTTCATAGCGCGTTTTAAGCTTGGAAATACAGCCAGGTGACAAATTCATAAAAATTGATGAATTTAAATACTTTAACATTGCAGTTCAGTATTAATTTATCTAATTCTATTTAAATATGACAAAACCAGTGATAAATTTCGTTAAAAATATAGTACTGTATACCAGCATGTTCATAGCGCGTTTTAAGCTTCGAAATAGAGCCAGGTTATAAATTTCTAAAAATTGATGAATTTGAATACTTTAACATTGTAGTTCAGTATAATTTAGCTAATTCTACCTTAATATGACAAAACCAGTAAAAAAATTCATTCAAAATATAGTACTGTACACCAGCATGTTCATAGCGCGTTTTAAGCTTGGAAATACAGCCTGGTTACAAATTTTTAAAAATTGATGAATTTGAATACTTTAACATTGCAGTTCAGTATAATTTAGCTAATTCTACCTAAATATGAAAAAATCAGTGAAAAAATTCATTAAAAATATAGTACTGTACACCAGCATGTCCACAGCGCGTTTTAGGCTTGGAAATAGAGCCAGGTTAAAAATTTCTAAAAATTGATGAATATTTGAATACTTTAACATTGCAGTTCAGTATAATTTAGCTAATTCTACCGAAATATGACAAAATCAGTGAAAAAATTTATTAAAATTATATTACTGTATACCAGCATGTTCATAGCGCGTTTTAAGCTTGGAAATACAGCCTGGTTACAAATTTTTAAAAATTGATGAATTTGAATACTTTAACATTGCAGTTCAGTAAAATTTATCTAATTCTACTTAAATATGACAAAATCAGTGAAAAAATTCATTAAAAATATAGTATAACACCAGCATGGTCATAGAGCATTTTAAGCTTGGAAATACAGACTGGTTACAAATTTCTAAAAATTAATGAATTTGTATACTTCAACATTGCAGTTCAGTATAATTTAGTTAATTCTATCTAAATATAACAAAATCAGCCAAACAAGTCATTCAAAATATAGTATTGTACATCAGAATGTTCGAAACTAGTTTTAAGCTTGGAAATACAGCCAGGTTACAAATTCGTAAAAAAATCGATGAATTTGAATCCTTTAATATTGCAGTTCAGTATTAATTTAGCTAATTCTATTTAAATATGACAAAACCAGTGAAAAATTTCGTTAAATATATATTACTGTATACCAGCATGTTCATAGCGCGTTTTAAGCTTGGAAATGAAGCCTGGTTACAAATTTTTAAAAATTGATGAATTTGAATACTTTAACATTGCAGTTCAGTATAATTTAGCTAATTCTACCTAAATATGACAAAATCAGCGAAAAAATTCATTCAAAATATAGTACTGTACACCAGCATGTTCATAGCGCGTTTTAAGCTTGGAAATACAGCCAGGTTACAAATTTCTAAAAATTGATGAATTTGAATACTTTAACATTGCAGTTCAGTATAATTTAGCTAATTCTACCTAAATATGACAAAATCAACGAAAAAATTCATTCAAAATATAGTATTGTACACCAGCATGTTCAAAGCTTGTTTTAAGCTTGGAAATACAGCCAGGTTACAAATTCATAAAAATTGATGAATTTGAATACTTTAACATTGCAGTTCAGTATAATTTAGCTAATTCTACCTTAATATGACAAATCCAGTGAAAAATTTCATTCAAAATATAGTACTGTACACCAGCATGTTCATAGCGCGTTTTAGGCTTGGAAATACAACGTGGTTACAAATTTCACAAAATTGATGAATTTGATTACTTTAACATTGCAGTTCAGTATAATTTAGCTAATTCTACCTAAATATGACAAAATCAGTGAAAAAATTCATTTAAAATATAGTACTGTACACCAGCATGTTCACAGCACGTTTTAAGCTTGGAAATACAGCCAGGTTACAAATTTTTAAAAATTGATGAATTTGAATACTTTAACATTGCAGTTCAGAATAATTTAGCTAATCTATGTAAATATGAGAAAACCAGTGGAAAAACGTCATTAAAAATGTAGTATAACACCGGCATGTTCATAGAGCATTTTAAGGTTGGAAATACAGCCAGGTTATAAATTTCTAAAAAGTGATGAATTTGAAAACTTCAACATTGCAGTTCAGTATAATTTAGATAATTCTACCTAAATATGACAAAACCAGTGAAAAAATTCATTCAAAATATAGTACTGTACACCAGCATGTTCATAGCGCGTTTTAAGCTTGGAAATACAGCCTGGTTACAAATTTTTAAAAATTGCTGAATTTGAATACTTTAACATTGCAGTTCAGTATAATTTAGCTAATTCTACCTAAATATGAAAAAATCAGTGAAAAAATTCATTAAAAATATAGTACTGTACACCAGCATGTTCATAGCGCGTTTTAGGCTTGGAAATACAGCCAGGTTAAAAATTTCTAAAAATTGATGAATATTTGAATATTTCAACATTGCAGTTCAGAATAATTAGGCTAATTCTACCTAAATATGACAAAATCAGAGAAAAAATTTATTAAATTTATATTACTGTATACCAGCATGTTCGCAGCACATTTTAAGCTTGGAAATACAGCCAGGTTACAAATTTTAAAAAAAATGATGAATTTGAAAACTTTAACATTGCAGTTCAATAAAATTTATCTAATTCTACTTAAATATGACAAAATCAGTGAAAAAATTCATTAAAAATATAGTATAACACCAGCATGTTCATAGCGCGTTTTAAGCTTGGAAATACAGACTGGTTACAAATTTTTAAAAATTGATGAATTTGAATACTTTAACATTGCAGTTCAGTATAATTTAGCTAATTCTACCTAAATATGACAAAATCAGCCAAACAATTCATTCAAAATATAGTATTGTACATCAGAATGTTCGAAACTAGTTTTAAGCTTGGAAATACAGCCAGGTTACAAATTCGTAAAAAATCGATGAATTTGAATCCTTTAATATTGCAGTTCAGTATTAATTTAGCTAATTCTATTTAAATATGACAAAACCAGTGAAAAATTTCGTTAAATATATAGTACTGTATACCAGCATGTTCATAGCGCGTTTTAATTTTCGAAATAGAGCCAGGTTATAAATTTCTAAAAATTGATGAATTTGAATACTTTAACATTGCAGTTCAATATAATTTAGCTAATTCTACCTAAATATGACAAAATCAGTGAAAAAATTCATTCAAAATATAGTACTGTACACCAGCATGCTCATAGCACGTTTTAAGCTTGGAAATACAGCCAGGTTACAAATTTCTAAAACTTGATGAATTTGAATACTTTAACATTGCAGTTCAGTATAATTTAGCTAATTCTACCTAAATATTCCAAAATTAATGAAAAAATTGATTCAAAATATAGTATTGTACACTAGCATGTTCAAAGCTCGTTTTAAGCTTAGAAATACAGCCAGGTTACAAATTCATAAAAATTGATGAATTTGAATACTTTAACATTGCAGTTCAGTATAATTTAGCTAATTCTACTTTAATATGACAAATCCAGTGAAAAATTTCATTCAAAATATAGTACTGTACACCAGCATGTTCATAGCGAATTTTAGGCTTGGAAATACGTGGTTACAAATTTCACAAAATTGATGAAGTTGATTACTTTAACATTGCAGTTCAGTATAATTTAGCTAATTCTACTTAAATATGACAAAATCAGCGAAAAAATTCATTTAAAATATAGTACTGTACACCAGCATGTTCACAGCACGTTTTAAGTTTGGAAATACAGCCAGGTTACAAATTTTTAAAAATTGATGAATTTGAATACTTTAACATTGCAGTTCAGAATAATTTAGCTAATCTATGTAAATATGAGAAAACCAGTGGAAAAACGTCATTAAAAATGTAGTATAACACCGGCATGTTCATAGAGCATTTTAAGATTGGAAATACAGCCAGGTTATAAATTTCTAAAAAGTGATGAATTTGAAAACTTCAACATTGCAGTTCAGTATAATTTAGATAATTCTACTTTAATATGACAAATCCAGTGAAAAATTTCATTCAAAATATAGTACTGTACACCAGCATGTTCTTAGCGGGTTTTAAGCTTGGAAATACAGCCAAATTACACATTCCTAAAAATTGATGAATTTGAATACTTTAACATTGCAGTTCAGTATCATTTAGCTAATTCTACCGAAATATGACAAAATCAGTGAAAAAATTCATTAAAAATATATTACTGTATACCAGCATGTTCATAGCGCATTTTAAAGGCTTGGAAATACAGCCTGGTTACAAATTTCACAAAATTGATGAATTTGAATACTTTAACATTGCAGTTTAGTATAATTTAGCTAATTCTACCTAAATATGACAAAATCAGTGAAAAAATTCATTAAAAATATAGTACTGTATACCAGCATGTTCTTAGCGGGTTTTAAGCTTGGAAATACAGCCAAATTACACATTCCTAAAAATTGATGAATTTGAATCCTTTAACATTGCAGTTCAGTATAATTTAGCTAATTTTACCGAAATATGACAAAATCAGTGAAAAAATTCATTAAAAATATATTACTGTATACCAGCATGTTCATAGCGCGTTTTAAGCTTGGAAATACAGCCTGGTTACAAATTCCTAAAAATTGATGAATTTGAATACTTTAACATTGCAGTTCAGTATAATTTAGCTAATTCTACCTAAATATGACAAAACCAGTAAAAAAATTCATTCAAAATATAGTACTGTACACCAGCATGTTCATAGCGCGTTTTAAGCTTGGAAATACAGCCATGTGACAAATTCATAAAAATTGATGAATTTAAATACTTTAACATTGCAGTTCAGTATAATTTAGCTAATTCTACCTAAATATGACAAAATCAGTGAAAAAATTGATTCAAAATATAGTACTGTACACCAGCATGTTCATAGCGCGTTTTAAGCTTGGAAATACAGCCAGGTTACAAATTTCTAAAAATTGATGAATTTGAATACTTTAACATTGCAGTTCAGTAAAATTTAGCTAATTCTACCTAAATATGACAAAACCAGTAAAAAAATTCATTCAAAATATAGTACTGTACACCAGCATGTTCATAGCGCGTTTTAAGCTTGGAAATAGCCTGGTTACAAATTTTTAAAAATTGATGAATTTGAATACTTTAACATTGCAGTTCAGTATAATTTAGCTAATTCTACCTAAATATGACAAAATCAGCGAAAAAATTCATTTAAAATATAGTACTGTACACCAGCATGTCTACAGCGGTTTTAGATTTGAAAATACAGCCAGGTTACAAATTTCTAAAAATTGATGAATTTGAAAACTTTTACATTGCAGTTCAGTATAATTTAGCTAATTCTACCGAAATATGACAAAATCAGTGAAAAAATTCATTAAAAACATATTACTGTATACCAGCATGTTCATAGCGCGTTTTAAGCTTGGAAATGAAGCCTGGTTACAAATTTTTAAAAATTGATGAATTTGAATACTTTAACATTGCAGTTCAGTATAATTTAGCTAATTCTACCGAAATATGACAAAATCAGTGAAAAAATTCATTAAAAATATATTACTGTATACCAGCATGTTCATAGCGCGTTTTAAGCTTGGAAATACAGCCTGGTTACAAATTTTTAAAAATTGATGAATTTGAATACTTTAACATTGCAGTTCAGTATAATTTAGCTAATTCTACCGAAATATGACAAAATCAGTGAAAAAATTCATTAAAAATATAGTACTGTACACCAGCATGGTCTTAGCGGGTTTTAAGCTTGGAAATACAGCCAAATTACACATTCCTAAAAATTGATGAATTTGAATCCTTTAACATTGCAGTTCAGTATAATTTAGCTAATTTTACCGAAATATGACAAAATCAGTGAAAAAATTCATTAAAAATATATTACTGTATACCAGCATGTTCATAGCGCGTTTTAAGCTTGGAAATACAGCCTGGTTACAAATTTTTAAAAATTGATGAATTTGAATACTTTAACATTGCAGTTCAGTATAATTTAGCTAATTCTACCGAAATATGACAAAATCAGTGAAAAAATTCATTAAAAATATAGTACTGTACACCAGCATGTTCATAGCGCGTTTTAAGCTTGGAAATACAGCCTGGTTACAAATTTTTAAAAATTGATGAATTTGAATACTTTAACATTGCAGTTCAGTATAATTTAGCTAATTCTACCTAAATATGACAAAATCAGTAAAAAAATTCATTCAAAATATAGTACTGTACACCAGCATGTTCATAGCGCGTTTTAAGCTTGGAAATACAGCCAGGTTACAAATTCCTAAAAATTGATGAATTTGAATACTTTAACATTGCAGTTCAGTATAATTTAGCTAATTCTACCTAAATATGACAAAATCAGTGAAAAAATTCATTAAAAATATAGTACTGTACACCAGCATGTTCATAGCGGGTTTTAAGCTTGGAAATACAGCCAGGTTACAAATTCCTAAAAATTGATGAATTTGAATACTTTAACATTGCAGTTCAGTATAATTTAGCTAATTCTATCGAAATATGACAAAATCAGTGAAAAAATTCATTAAAAATATAGTACTGTATACCAGCATGTTCATAGCGCGTTTTAAGCTTGGAAATGAAGCCTGGTTACAAATTTTTAAAAATTGATGAATTTGAATACTTTAACATTGCAGTTCAGTATAATTTAGCTAATTCTACCTAAATATGACAAAATCAGTGAAAAAATTCATTCAAAATATAGTACTGTACACCAGCATGTTCATAGCGCGTTTTAAGCTTGGAAATACAGCCTGGTTACAAATTCCTAAAAATTGATGAATTTGAATACTTTAACATTGCAGTTAAGTATAATTTAGCTAATTCTACCGAAATATGACAAAATCAGTGAAAAAATTCATTAAAAATATAGTACTGTACACCAGCATGTTCTTAGCGCGTTTTAAGCTTGGAAATACAGCCAGGTTACAAATTCCTAAAAATTGATGAATTTGAATACTTTAACATTGCAGTTCAGAATAATTTAGCTAATTCTATCGAAATATGACAAAATCAGTGAAAAAATTCATTAAAAATATATTACTGTATACCAGCATGGTCATAGCGCGTTTTAAGCTTGGAAATGAAGCCTGGTTACAAATTTTTAAAAATTGATGAATTTGAATACTTTAACATTGCAGTTCAGTATAATTTAGCTAATTTTACCTAAATATGACAAAACCAGTGAAAAAATTCATTCAAAATATAGTATTGTACACCAGCATGTTCATAGCGCGTTTTAAGCTTGGAAATACAGCCAGGTTACAAATTTCTAAAAATTGATGAATTTGAATACTTTAACATTGCAGTTCAGTATAATTTAGCTAATTCTACCTAAATATGACAAAACCAGTAAAAAAATTCATTCAAAATATAGTACTGTACACCAGAATGTTCATAGCTTGTTTTAAGCTTGGAAATACAGCCAGGTTACAAATTCCTAAAAATTGATGAATTTGAATACTTTAACATTGCAGTTCAGTATAATTTAGCTAATTCTACCGAAATATGACAAAATCAGTGAAAAAATTCATTAAAAATATAGTACTGTACACCAGCATGTTCATAGCGCGTTTTAAGCTTGGAAATACAGCCAGGTTACAAATTTCTAAAAATTGATGAATTTGAATACTTTAACATTGCAGTTCAGTATAATTTAGCTAATTCTATCGAAATATGACAAAATCAGTGAAAAAATTCATTAAAAATATATTACTGTATACCAGCATGTTCATAGCGCGTTTTAAGCTTGGAAATACAGCCTGGTTACAAATTTTTAAAAATTGATGAATTTGAATACTTTAACATTGCAGTTCAGTATAATTTAGCTAATTCTACCTAAATATGACAAAATCAGTAAAAAAATTCATTCAAAATATATTACTGTATACCAGCATGTTCATAGCGCGTTTTAAGCTTGGAAATGAAGCCTGGTTACAAATTTTTAAAAATTGATGAATTTGAATACTTTAACATTGCAGTTCAGTATAATTTAGCTAATGTTACCTAAATATGACAAAACCAGTAAAAAAATTCATTCAAAATATAGTACTGTACACCAGCATGTTCATAGCTCGTTTTAAGCTTGGAAATACAGCCTGGTTACAAATTTTTAAAAATTGATGAATTTGAATACTTTAACATTGCAGTTCAGTATAATTTAGCTAATTCTACCTAAATATGACAAAATCAGTGAAAAAATTCATTAAAAATATATTACTGTATACCAGCATGTTCATAGCGCGTTTTAAGCTTGGAAATGAAGCCTGGTTACAAATTTTTAAAAATTGATGAATTTGAATACTTTAACATTGCAGTTCAGTATAATTTAGCTAATTTTACCTAAATATGACAAAACCAGTAAAAAAATTCATTCAAAATATAGTACTGTACACCATCATGTTCTTAGCGGGTTTTAAGCTTGGAAATACAGCCAAATTACACATTCCTAAAAATTGATGAATTTGAATACTTTAACATTGCAGTTCAGTATAATTTAGCTAATTCTACCGAAATATGACAAAATCAGTAAAAAAATTCATTAAAAATATAGTACTGTACACCAGCATGTTCATAGCGCGTTTTAAGCTTGGAAATACAGCCAGGTTACAAATTCCTAAAAATTGATGAATTTGAATACTTTAACATTGCAGTTCAGTATAATTTAGCTAATTCTACCGAAATATGACAAAATCAGTGAAAAAATTCATTAAAAATATATTACTGTATACCAGCATGTTCATAGCGCGTTTTAAGCTTGGAAATACAGCCTGGTTACAAATTTTTAAAAATTGATGAATTTGAATACTTTAACATTGCAGTTCAGTATAATTTAGCTAATTCTACCTAAATATGACAAAATCAGTGAAAAAATTCATTAAAAATATAGTACTGTACACCAGCATGTTCATAGAGCGTTTTAAGCTTGGAAATACAGCCAGGTTACAAATTCATAAAAATTGATGAATTTGAATACTTTAACATTGCAGTTCAGTATAATTTAGCTAATTCTATCGAAATATGACAAAATCAGTGAAAAAATTCATTAAAAATATATTACTGTATACCAGCATGTTCATAGCTGGTTTTAAGCTTGGAAATACAGCCAGGTTACAAATTCATAAAAATTGATGAATTTGAATACTTTAACATTGCAGTTCAGTATAATTTAGCTAATTCTACCTAAATATGACAAAACCAGTAAAAAAATTCATTCAAAATATAGTACTGTACACCAGCATGTTCATAGCCGTTTTAAGCTTGGAAATACAGCCAGGTTACAAATTCCTAAAAATTGATGAATTTGAATACTTTAACATTGCAGTTCAGTATAATTTAGCTAATTCTACCTAAATATGACAAAATCAGTGAAAAAATTCATTAAAAATATAGTACTGTACACCAGCATGTTCTTAGCGGGTTTTAAGCTTGGAAATACAGCCAGGTTACACATTTCTAAAAATTGATGAATTTGAATACTTTAACATTGCAGTTCAGTATAATTTAGCTAATTCTACCTAAATATGACAAAATCAGTGAAAAAATTCATTAAAAATATAGTACTGTACACCAGCATGTTCATAGCGCGTTTTAAGCTTGGAAATAAAGCCAGGTTACAAATTTTTAAAAATTGATGAATTTGAATACTTTAACATTGCAGTTCAGTATAATTTAGCTAATTCTACCTAAATATGACAAAACCAGTAAAAAAATTCATTCAAAATATAGTACTGTACACCAGCATGTTCATAGCTTGTTTTAAGCTTGGAAATACAGCCAGGTTACAAATTCCTAAAAATTGATGAATTTGAATACTTTAACATTGCAGTTCAGTATAATTTAGCTAATTCTACCGAAATATGACAAAATCAGTGAAAAAATTCATTAAAAATATATTACTGTATACCAGCATATTCATAGCGCGTTTTAAGCTTGGAAATACAGCCTGGTTACAAATTTTTAAAAATTGATGAATTTGAATACTTTAACATTGCAGTTCAGTATAATTTAGCTAATTCTACCTAAATATGACAAAATCAGTGAAAAAATTCATTAAAAATATAGTACTGTACACCAGCATGTTCATAGCGCGTTTTAAGCTTGGAAATACAGCCTGGTTACAAATTTTCAAAAATTGATGAATTTGAATACTTTAACATTGCAGTTCAGTATAATTTAGCTAATTCTACCGAAATATGACAAAATCAGTGAAAAAATTCATTAAAAATATATTACTGTATACCAGCATGTTCATAGCGCGTTTTAAGCTTGGAAATGAAGCCTGGTTACAAATTTTTAAAAATTGATGAATTTGAATACTTTAACATTGCAGTTCAGTATAATTTAGCTAATTTTACCTAAATATGACAAAACCAGTAAAAAAATTCATTCAAAATATAGTACTGTACACCAGCATGGTCTTAGCCGGTTTTAAGCTTGGAAATACAGCCAAATTACACATTCCTAAAAATTGATGAATTTGAATACTTTAACATTGCAGTTCAGTATAATTTAGCTAATTCTACCGAAATATGACAAAATCAGTGAAAAAATTCATTAAAAATATATTACTGTACACCAGCATGTTCATAGCGCGTTTTAAGCTTGGAAATACAGCCTGGTTACAAATTTTTAAAAATTGATGAATTTGAATACTTTAACATTGCAGTTCAGTATAATTTAGCTAATTCTACCGAAATATGACAAAATCAGTGAAAAATTTCATTAAAAATATATTACTGTATACCAGCATGTTCATAGCGCGTTTTAAGCTTGGAAATACAGCGTGGTTACAAATTTTTAAAAATTGATGAATTTGAATACTTTAACATTGCAGTTCAGTATAATTTAGCTAATTCTACCTAAATATGACAAAACCAGTAAAAAAATTCATTCAAAATATAGTACTGTACACCAGCATGTTCTTAGCGGGTTTTAAGTTTGGAAATACAGCCAGGTTACAAATTCCTAAAAATGGATGAATTTGAATACTTTAACATTGCAGTTCAGTATAATTTAGCTAATTCTACCGAAATATGACAAAATCAGTGAAAAAATTCATTAAAAATATATTACTGTATACCAGCATGTTCATAGCGCGTTTTAAGCTTGGAAATACAGCCTGGTTACAAATTTTTAAAAATTGATGAATTTGAATACTTTAACATTGCAGTTCAGTATAATTTAGCTAATTATACCTAAATATGACAAAATCAGTAAAAAAATTCATTAAAAATATATTACTGTATACCAGCATGTTCATAGCGCGTTTTAAGCTTGGAAATACAGCCTGGTTACAAATTTTTAAAAATTGATGAATTTGAATACTTTAACATTGCAGTTCAGTATAATTTAGCTAATTCTACCTAAATATGACAAAATCAGTGAAAAAATTCATTAAAAATATATTACTGTATACCAGCATGTTCATAGCGAGTTTTAAGCTTGGAAATACAGCCTGGTTACAAATTTTTAAAAATTGATGAATTTGAATACTTTAACATTGCAGTTCAGTATAATTTAGCTAATTCTACCTAAATATGACAAAACCAGTAAAAAAATTCATTCAAAATATAGTACTGTACACCAGCATGTTCTTAGCGGGTTTTAAGCTTGGAAATACAGCCAAATTACACATTCCTAAAAATTGATGAATTTGAATACTTTAACATTGCAGTTCAGTATAATTTAGCTAATTCTACCTAAATATGACAAAATCAGTGAAAAAATTCATTAAAAATATATTACTGTATACCAGCATGTTCATAGCGCGTTTTAAGCTTGGAAATACAGCCTGGTTACAAATTTTTAAAAATTGATGAATTTGAATACTTTAACATTGCAGTTCAGTATAATTTAGCTAATTCTACCTAAATATGACAAAACCAGTAAAAAAATTCATTCAAAATATAGTACTGTACACCAGCATGGTCTTAGCGGGTTTTAGGCTTGGAAATACAGCCAAATTACACATTCCTAAAAATTGATGAATTTGAATACTTTAACATTGCAGTTCAGTATAATTTAGCTAATTCTACCGAAATATGACAAAATCAGTGAAAAAATTCATTAAAAATATATTACTGTATACCAGCATGTTCATAGCGCGTTTTAAAGCTTGGAAATACAGCCTGGTTACAAATTTTTAAAAATTGATGAATTTGAATACTTTAACATTGCAGTTCAGTATAATTTAGCTAATTCTACCTAAATATGACAAAATCAGTGAAAAAATTCATTCAAAATATAGTACTGTACACCAGCATGTTCATAGCGCGTTTTAAGCTTGGAAATACAGCCTGGTTACAAATTTTTAAAAATTGATGAATTTGAATACTTTAACATTGCAGTTCAGTATAATTTAGCTAATTCTACCGAAATATGACAAAATCAGTGAAAAAATTTATTAAAAATATATTACTGTATACCAGCATGTTCATAGCGCGTTTTAAGCTTGGAAATGAAGCCTGGTTACAAATTTTTAAAAATTGATGAATTTGAATACTTTAACATTGCAGTTCAGTATAATTTAGCTAATTTTACCTAAATATGACAAAATCAGTGAAAAAATTCATTAAAAATATATTACTGTATACCAGCATGTTCATAGCGCGTTTTAAGCTTGGAAATGAAGCCTGGTTACAAATTTTTAAAAATTGATGAATTTGAATACTTTACCATTGCAGTTCAGTATAATTTAGCTAATTCTACCGAAATATGACAAAATCAGTGAAAAAATTCATTAAAAATATATTACTGTATACCAGCATGGTCATAGCGCGTTTTAAGCTTGGAAATACAGCCTGGTTACAAATTTTTAAAAATTGATGAATTTGAATACTTTAACATTGCAGTTCAGTATAATTTAGCTAATTCTACCGAAATATGACAAAATCAGTGAAAAAATTCATTAAAAATATATTACTGTATACCAGCATGTTCATAGCGCGTTTTAAGCTTGGAAATACAGCCTGGTTACAAATTTTTAAAAATTGATGAATTTGAATACTTTAACATTGCAGTTCAGTATAATTTAGCTAATTCTACCTAAATATGACAAAATCAGCGAAAAAATTCATTCAAAATATAGTATTGTACACCAGCATGTTCATAGCGCGTTTTAAGCTTGGAAATACAGCCAGGTTACAAATTAATAAAAATTGATGAATTTGAATACTTTAACATTGCAGTTCAGTATAATTTAGCTAATTGTACCTAAATATGACAAAACCAGTAAAAAAATTCATTCAAAATATAGTATTGTACACCAGCATATTCAAAGCTTGTTTTAAGCTTGGGAATACAGCCAGGTTACAAATTCCTAAAAATTGATGAATTTGAATACTTTAACATTGCAGTTCAGTATAATTTAGCTAATTCTACCTAAATATGACAAAATCAGTGAAAAAATTCATTCAAAATATAGTACTGTACACCAGCATGGTCTTAGCGCGTTTTAAGCTTGGAAATACAGCCTGGTTACAAATTTTTAAAAATTGATGAATTTGAATACTTTAACATTGCAGTTCAGTATAATTTAGCTAATTTTACCTAAATATGACAAAACCAGTAAAACAATTCATTCAAAATATAGTACTGTACACCAGCATGGTCTTAGCGGGTTTTAAGCTTGGAAATACAGCCAAATTACACATTCCTAAAAATTGATGAATTTGAATACTTTAACATTGCAGTTCAGTATAATTTAGCTAATTCTACCTAAATATGACAAAATCAGTAAAAAAATTCATTCAAAATATAGTACTGTACACCAGCATGTTCTTAGCGCGTTTTAAGCTTGGAAATACAGCCAGGTTACAAATTCCTAAAAATTGATGAATTTTAATACTTTAACATTGCAGTTCAGTATAATTTAGCTAATTCTATCTAAATATGACAAAATCAGTGAAAAAATTCATTAAAAATATAGTACTTTACAGAAGCATATTTATAGCGCATTTGAAGCTTGGAAATACATCCAGGTTCAACATTTCTAAAAATTGATGAATTTGAATACTTTAACATTGCAGTTCAGTATAATTTAGCTAATTTTACCAAAATATGACAAAATCAGTGAAAAAATTCATTCAAAATATAGTACTGTACACCAGCATGTTCATAGCGCGTTTTAGACTTGGAAATACAGCCTGGTTACAAATTTCTAAAAATTGATGAATTTGAATACTTTAACATTGCAGTTCAGTATAATTTAGCTAATTTTACCTAAATATGACAAAACCAGTAAAAAAATTCATTCAAAATATATTACTGTATACCAGCATGTTCATAGCGCGTTTTAAGCTTGGAAATACAGCCTGGTTACAAATTCCTAAAAATTGATGAATTTGAATACTTTAACATTGCAGTTTAGTATAATTTAGCTAATTTTACCTAAATATGACAAAACCAGTAAAAAAATTCATTCAAAATATAGTACTGTACACCAGCATGTTCATAGCGGGTTTTAAGCTTGGAAATACAACCTGGTTACAAATTTTTAAAAATTGATGAATTTGAATACTTTAACATTGCAGTTCAGTATAATTTAGCTAATTCTACCGAAATATGACAAAATCAGTGAAAAAATTCATTAAAAATATATTACTGTATACCAGCATGTTCATAGAGCGTTTTAAGCTTGGAAATACAGCCAGGTTACAAATTTTTAAAAATTGATGAATTTGAATACTTTAACATTGCAGTTCAGTATAATTTAGCTAATTCTACCTAAATATGACAAAATCAGTAAAAAAATTCATTCAAAATATAGTACTGTACACCAGCATGTTCATAGAGCGTTTTAAGCTTGGAAATACAGCCAGGTTACAAATTTTTAAAAATTGATGAATTTGAATACTTTAACATTGCAGTTCAGTATAATTTAGCTAATTCTACCTAAATATGACAAAATCAGTGAAAAAATTCATTAAAAATATATTACTGTACACCAGCATGTTCGAAACTAGGTTAAGCTTGGAAATAAACACGCAGGTTAAAAATTCGTATAAACTTGATGAGTTTGAATACTTTAACATTGCAGTTCAGTATAATTTAGCTAATTTTACCTAAATATGACAAAACCAGTAAAAAAATTCATTCAAAATATAGTACTGTACACCAGCATGTTCTTAGCGGGTTTTAAGCTTGGAAATACAGCCTAATTACAAATTCCTAAAAATTGATGAATTTGAATACTTTAACATTGCAGTTCAGTATAATTTAGCTAATTCTACCTAAATATGACAAAATCAGTGAAAAAATTCATTAAAAATATAGTACTGTACACCAGCATGTTGATAGCGGGTTTTAAGCTTGGAAATACAGCCAGGTTACAAATTTTTAAAAATTGATGAATTTGAATACTTTAACATTGCAGTTCAGTATAATTTAGCTAATTCTACCTAAATATGAGAAAATCAGTGAAAAAATTCATTAAAAATATATTACTGTATACCAGCATGTTCATAGCGCGTTTTAAGCTTGGAAATGAAGCCTGGTTACAAATTTTTAAAAATTGATGAATTTGAATACTTTAACATTGCAGTTCAGTATAATTTAGCTAATTCTACCTAAATATGACAAAATCAACAAAAAAATTGATTCAAAATATAGTATTGTACACTAGCATGTTCAAAGCTCGTTTTAAGCTTGGAAATACAGCCAGGTTACAAATTTTTAAAAATTGATGAATTTGAATACTTTAACATTGCAGTTCAGTATAATTTAGCTAATTCTACCGAAATATGACAAAATCAGCGAAAAAATTCATTAAAAATATATTACTGTATACCAGCATGTTCATAGCGCGTTTTAAGCTTGGAAATGAAGCCTGGTTACAAATTTTTAAAAATTGATGAATTTGAATACTTTAACATTGCAGTTCAGTATAATTTAGCTAATTCTACCGAAATATGACAAAATCAGTGAAAAAATTCATTAAAAATATATTACTGTAAACCAGCATGTTCATAGCGCGTTTTAAGCTTGGAAATACAGCCTGGTTACAAATTTTTAAAAATTGATGAATTTGAATACTTTAACATTGCAGTTCAGTATAATTTAGCTAATTCTACCGAAATATGACAAAATCAGTGAAAAAATTCATTAAAAATATATTACTGTATACCAGCATGTTCATAGCGCGTTTTAAGCTTGGAAATAAAGCTAGGTTACAAATTTTTAAAAATTGATGAATTTGAATACTTTAACATTGCAGTTCAGTATAATTTAGCTAATTCTACCTAAATATGACAAAATCAGTAAAAAAATTCATTCAAAATATAGTACTGTACACCAGCATGTTCTTAGCGGGTTTTAAGCTTGGAAATACAGCCAGGTTACAAATTCCTAAAAATTGATGAATTTGAATACTTTAACATTGCAGTTCAGTATAATTTAGCTAATTTTACCTAAATATGACAAAATCAGTAAAAAAATTCATTCAAAATATAGTATTGTACACCAGCATGTTCTTAGCGGGTTTTAAGCTTGGAAATACAGCCAAATTACAAATTCCTAAAAATTGATGAATTTGAATACTTTAACATTGCAGTTCAGTATAATTTAGCTAATTCTATCGAAATATGACAAAATCAGTGAAAAAATTCATTCAAAATATAGTACTTTACACCAGCATGTTCTTAGCGGGTTTTAAGCTTGGAAATACAGCCAAATTACACATTCCTAAAAATTGATGAATTTGAATACTTTAACATTGCAGTTCAGTATAATTTAGCTAATTTTACCTAAATATGACAAAACCAGTAAAAAAATTCATTCAAAATATATTACTGTATACCAGCATGTTCATAGCGCGTTTTAAGCTTGGAAATACAGCCAGGTTACAAATTCCTAAAAATTGATGAATTTGAATACTTTAACATTGCAGTTCAGAATAATTTAGCTAATTCTACCGAAATATGACAAAATCAGTGAAAAAATTCATTAAAAATATATTACTGTATACCAGCATGTTCATAGCGCGTTTTAAGCTTGGAAATACAGCCTGGTTACAAATTTTTAAAAATTGATGAATTTGAATACTTTAACATTGCAGTTCAGTATAATTTAGCTAATTTTACCAAAATATGACAAAATCAGTGAAAAAATTCATTCAAAATATAGTATTGTACAGCAGCATGTTCGTAGCGTGTTTTAAGCTTGGAAATACAGCCAGATTACAAATTCCTAAAATTTGATGAATTTGAATACTTTAACATTGCAGTTCAGTATAATTTAGCTAATTCTACATAAATATGACAAAATCAGCAAAAAAATTCATTAAAAATATATTACTGTATACCAGCATGTTCATAGAGCGTTTTAAGCTTGGAAATGAAGCCTGGTTACAAATTTTTAAAAATTGATGAATTTGAATACTTTAACATTGCAGTTCAGTATAATTTAGCTAATTCTACCGAAATATGACAAAATCAGTGAAAAAATTCATTAAAAATATATTACTGTACACCAGCATGTTCTTAGCACGTTTTAAGCTTGGAAATACAGCCAGGTTACAAATTCCTAAAAATTGATGAATTTGAATACTTTAACATTGCAGTTCAGTATAATTTAGCTAATTCTACCTAAATATGACAAAATCAGTGAAAAAATTCATTCAAAATATAGTACTGTACACCAGCATGTTCATAGAGCGTTTTAAGCTTGGAAATACAGCCAGGTTACAAATTCATAAAAATTGATGAATTTGAATACTTTAACATTGCAGTTCAGTATAATTTAGCTAATTCTACCGAAATATGACAAAATCAGTGAAAAAATTCATTCAAAATATAGTACTGTACACCAGCATGTTCATAGCGCGTTTTAAGCTTGGAAATACAGCCAGGTTACAAATTCCTAAAAATTGATGAATTTGAATACTTTAACATTGCAGTTCAGTATAATTTAGCTAATTCTACCTAAATATGACAAAATCAGTGAAAAAATTCATTAAAAATATAGTACTGTACACCAGCATGTTCATAGCGCGTTTTAAGCTTGGAAATACAGCCAGGTTACACATTTCTAAAAATTGATGAATTTGAATACTTTAACATTGCAGTTCAGTATAATTTAGCTAATTTTACCTAAATATGACAAAACCAGTAAAAAAATTCATTCAAAATATAGTACTGTACACCAGCATGTTCATAGCGCGTTTTAGGCTTGGAAATACAGCCTGGTTACAAATTTTTAAAAATTGATGAATTTGAATACTTTAACATTGCAGTTCAGTATAATTTAGCTAATTTTACCTAAATATGACAAAATCAGTGAAAAAATTCATTAAAAATATAGTACTGTACACCAGCATGTTCATAGCTCGTTTTAAGCTTGGAAATACAGCCTGGTTACAAATTTTTAAAAATTGATGAATTTGAATACTTTAACATTGCAGTTCAGTATAATTTAGCTAATTCTACCGAAATATGACAAAATCAGTGAAAAAATTCATTCAAAATATAGTACTGTACACCAGCATGTTCATAGCGGGTTTTAAGCTTGGAAATACAGCCAGGTTACAAATTCCTAAAAATTGATGAATTTGAATACTTTAACATTGCAGTTCAGTATAATTTAGCTAATTCTACCTAAATATGACAAAATCAGTAAAAAAATTCATTCAAAATATAGTACTGTACACCAGCATGTTCATAGCGAGTTTTAAGCTTGGAAATACAGCCTGGTTACAAATTTTTAAAAATTGATGAATTTGAATACTTTAACATTGCAGTTCAGTATAATTTAGCTAATTCTACCTAAATATGACAAAATCAGTGAAAAAATTCATTCAAAATATAGTACTGTACACCAGCATGTTCTTAGCGGGTTTTAAGCTTGGAAATACAGCCAAATTACACATTCCTAAAAATTGATGAATTTGAATACTTTAACATTGCAGTTCAATATAATTTAGCTAATTCTATCGAAATATGACAAAATCAGTGAAAAAATTCATTAAAAATATAGTACTGTACACCAGCATGTTCATAGCGCGTTTTAAGCTTGGAAATACAGCCAGGTTACAAATTTCTAAAAATTGATGAATTTGAATACTTTAACATTGCAGTTCAGTATAATTTAGCTAATTCTACCGAAATATGACAAAATCAGTGAAAAAATTCATTAAAAATATATTACTGTATACCAGCATGTTCATAGCGCGTTTTAAGCTTGGAAATACAGCCTGGTTACAAATTTTTAAAAATTGATGAATTTGAATACTTTAACATTGCAGTTCAGTATAATTTAGCTAATTTTACCTAAATATGACAAAATCAGTAAAAAAATTCATTCAAAATATAGTACTGTACACTAGCATGTTCATAGCGCGTTTTAAGCTTGGAAATACAGCCTGGTTACAAATTTTTAAAAATTGATGAATTTGAATACTTTAACATTGCAGTTCAGTATAATTTAGCTAATTCTACCGAAATATGACAAAATCAGTGAAAAAATTCATTAAAAATATATTACTGTATACCAGCATGTTCATAGCTTGTTTTAAGCTTAGAAATACAGCCAGGTTACAAATTCATAAAAATTGATGAATTTGAATACTTTAACATTGCAGTTCAGTATAATTTAGCTAATTCTACCTAAATATGACAAAACCAGTAAAAAAATTCATTCAAAATATAGTACTGTACACCAGCATGTTCTTAGCGCGTTTTAAGCTTGGAAATACAGCCTGGTTACAAATTTTTAAAAATTGATGAATTTGAATACTTTAACATTGCAGTTCAGTATAATTTAGCTAATTCTACCTAAATATGACAAAATCAGTAAAAAATTCATTAAAAATATATTACTGTATACCAGCATGTTCATAGCGCGTTTTAAGCTTGGAAATACAGCCTGGTTACAAATTTCTAAAAATTGATGAATTTGAATACTTTAACATTGCAGTTCAGTATAATTTAGCTAATTCTACCTAAATATGACAAAATCAGTGAAAAAATTCATTAAAAATATATTACTGTATACCAGCATGTTCATAGCGCGTTTTAAGCTTGGAAATACAGCCTGGTTACAAATTTTTAAAAATTGATGAATTTGAATACTTTAACATTGCAGTTCAGTATAATTTAGCTAATTTTACCTAAATATGACAAATCAGTGAAAAAATTCATTAAAAATATAGTACTGTACACCAGCATGTTCATAGCGCGTTTTAAGCTTGGAAATACAGCCAGGTTACAAATTCCTAAAAATTGATGAATTTGAATACTTTAACATTGCAGTTCAATATAATTTAGCTAATTCTACCGAAATATGACAAAATCAGTGAAAAAATTCATTAAAAATATATTACTGTATACCAGCATGTTCATAGCGCGTTTTAAGCTTGGAAATACAGCCTGGTTACAAATTTTTAAAAATTGATGAATTTGAATACTTTAACATTGAAGTTCAGTATAATTTAGCTAATTTTACCTAAATATGACAAAACCAGTAAAAAAATTCATTCAAAATATAGTACTGTACACCAGCATGTTCTTAGCGGGTTTTAAGCTTGGAAATACAGCCAAATTACACATTCCTAAAAATTGATGAATTTGAATACTTTAACATTGCAGTTCAGTATAATTTAGCTAATTCTATCGAAATATGACAAAATCAGTGAAAAAATTCATTAAAAATATATTACTGTATACCAGCATGTTCATAGCGCGTTTTAAGCTTGGAAATACAGCCAGGTTACAAATTTTTAAAAATTGATGAATTTAAATACTTTAACATTGCAGTTCAGTATAATTTAGCTAATTCTACCGAAATATGACAAAATCAGTGAAAAAATTCATTAAAAATATATTACTGTATACCAGCATGTTCATAGCGCGTTTTAAGCTTGGAAATACAGCCTGGTTACAAATTTTTAAAAATTGATGAATTTGAATACTTTAACATTGAAGTTCAGTATAATTTAGCTAATTTTACCTAAATATGACAAAACCAGTAAAAAAATTCATTCAAAATATAGTACTGTACACCAGCATGGTCTTAGCGGGTTTTAAGCTTGGAAATACAGCCAAATTACACATTCCTAAAAATTGATGAATTTGAATACTTTAACATTGCAGTTCAGTATAATTTAGCTAATTCTACCGAAATATGACAAAATCAGTGAAAAAATTCATTAAAAATATATTACTGTATACCAGCATGTTCATAGCGCGTTTTAAGCTTGGAAATACAGCCTGGTTACAAATTTTTAAAAATTGATGAATTTGAATACTTTAACATTGCAGTTCAGTATAATTTAGCTAATTCTACCGAAATATGACAAAATCAGTGAAAAAATTCATTAAAAATATATTACTGTATACCAGCATGTTCATAGTGCGTTTTAAGCTTGGAAATGAAGCCTGGTTACAAATTTTTAAAAATTGATGAATTTGAATACTTTAACATTGCAGTTCAGTATAATTTAGCTAATTTTACCTAAATATGACAAAACCAGTAAAAAAATTCATTCAAAATATAGTACTGTACACCAGCATGTTCTTAGCGGGTTTTAAGCTTGGAAATACAGCCTGGTTACAAATTCCTAAAAATTGATGAATTTGAATACTTTAACATTGCAGTTCAGTATAATTTAGCTAATTCTACCGAAATATGACAAAATCAGTGAAAAAATTCATTAAAAATATATTACTGTATACCAGCATGTTCATAGCGCGTTTTAAGCTTGGAAATGAGCCTGGTTACAAATTTTTAAAAATTGATGAATTTGAATACTTTAACATTGCAGTTCAGTATAATTTAGCTAATTCTACCGAAATATGACAAAATCAGTAAAAAAATTCATTAAAAATATATTACTGTATACCAGCATGTTCTTAGTGGGTTTTAAGCTTGGAAATACAGCCTGGTTACAAATTTTTAAAAATTGATGAATTTGAATACTTTAACATTGCAGTTCAGTATAATTTAGCTAATTTTACCGAAATATGACAAAATCAGTGAAAAAATTTATTAAAAATATATTACTGTATACCAGCATGTTCATAGCGCGTTTTAAGCTTGGAAATACAGCCTGGTTACAAATTTTTAAAAATTGATGAATTTGAATACTTTAACATTGCAGTTCAGTATAATTTAGCTAATTCTACCGAAATATGACAAAATCAGTGAAAAAATTTATTAAAAATATATTACTGTATACCAGCATGTTCATAGCGCGTTTTAAGCTTGGAAATGAAGCCTGGTTACAAATTTTTAAAAATTGATGAATTTGAATACTTTAACATTGCAGTTCAGTATAATTTAGCTAATTTTACCGAAATATGACAAAATCAGTGAAAAAATTTATTAAAAATATATTACTGTATACCAGCATGTTCATAGCGCGTTTTAAGCTTGGAAATGAAGCCTGGTTACAAATTTTTAAAAATTGATGAATTTGAATACTTTAACATTGCAGTTCAGTATAATTTAGCTAATTTTACCTAAATATGACAAAATCAGTAAAAAAATTTATTAAAAATATATTACTGTATACCAGCATGTTCATAGCGAGTTTTAAGCTTGGAAATACAGCCAAATTACACATTCCTAAAAATTGATGAATTTGAATACTTTAACATTGCAGTTCAGTATAATTTAGCTAATTCTACCGAAATATGACAAAATCAGTGAAAAAATTTATTAAAAATATATTACTGTATACCAGCATGTTCATAGCGCGTTTTAAGCTTGGAAATGAAGCCTAGTTACAAATTTTTAAAAATTGATGAATTTGAATACTTTAACATTGCAGTTCAGTATAATTTAGCTAATTTTACCTAAATATGACAAAACCAGTAAAAAAATTCATTCAAAATATAGTACTGTACATCAGCATGTTCTTAGCGGGTTTTAAGCTTGGAAATACAGCCAAATTACACATTCCTAAAAATTGATGAATTTGAATACTTTAACATTGCAGTTCAGTATAATTTAGCTAATTCTACCGAAATATGACAAAATCAGTGAAAAAATTTATTAAAAATATATTACTGTATACCAGCATGTTCATAGCGCGTTTTAAGCTTGGAAATGAAGCCTAGTTACAAATTTTTAAAAATTGATGAATTTGAATACTTTAACATTGCAGTTCAGTATAATTTAGCTAATTTTACCTAAATATGACAAAACCAGTAAAAAAATTCATTAAAAATATAGTACTGTACACCAGCATGGTCTTAGCGGGTTTTAAGCTTGGAAATACAGCCAAATTACACATTCCTAAAAATTGATGAATTTGAATACTTTAACATTGCAGTTCAGTATAATTTAGCTAATTCTATCGAAATATGACAAAATCAGTGAAAAAATTTATTAAAAATATATTACTGTATACCAGCATGTTCATAGCGCGTTTTAAGCTTGGAAATGAAGCCTAGTTACAAATTTTTAAAAATTGATGAATTTGAATACTTTAACATTGCAGTTCAGTATAATTTAGCTAATTTTACCTAAATATGACAAAATCAGTGAAAAAATTTATTAAAAATATATTACTGTATACCAGCATGTTCATAGCGCGTTTTAAGCTTGGAAATGAAGCCTGGTTACAAATTTTTAAAAATTGATGAATTTGAATACTTTTAACATTGCAGTTCAGTATAATTTAGCTAATTTTACCTAAATATGACAAAACCAGTAAAAAAATTCATTCAAAATATAGTACTGTACACCAGCATGGTCTTAGCGAGTTTTAAGCTTGGAAATACAGCCAAATTACACATTCCTAAAAATTGATGAATTTGAATACTTTAACATTGCAGTTCAGTATAATTTAGCTAATTTTACCTAAATATGACAAAATCAGTGAAAAAATTT
The DNA here is from genome assembly GCA_028023455.1 of Epiperipatus broadwayi. NCBI lineage: Eukaryota > Metazoa > Onychophora > Udeonychophora > Euonychophora > Peripatidae > Epiperipatus > Epiperipatus broadwayi. The sequence continues at coordinate 754,515 of JAQFVV010012608.1, read as the reverse complement.
ATTAAAAATATATTACTGTATACCAGCATGTTCATAGCGCGTTTTAAGCTTGGAAATACAGCCTGGTTACAAATTTTTAAAAATTGATGAATTTGAATACTTTAACATTGCAGTTCAGTATAATTTAGCTAATTCTACCGAAATATGACAAAATCAGTGAAAAAATTTATTAAAAATATATTACTGTATACCAGCATGTTCATAGCGCGTTTTAAGCTTGGAAATGAAGCCTGGTTACAAATTTTTAAAAATTGATGAATTTGAATACTTTAACATTGCAGTTCAGTATAATTTAGCTAATTTTACCGAAATATGACAAAATCAGTGAAAAAATTTATTAAAAATATATTACTGTATACCAGCATGTTCATAGCGCGTTTTAAGCTTGGAAATGAAGCCTGTTTACAAATTTTTAAAAATTGATGAATTTGAATACTTTAACATTGCAGTTCAGTATAATTTAGCTAATTTTACCGAAATATGACAAAATCAGTGAAAAAATTTATTAAAAATATATTACTGTATACCAGCATGTTCATAGCGCGTTTTAAGCTTGGAAATGAAGCCTGGTTACAAATTTTTAAAAATTGATGAATTTGAATACTTTAACATTGCAGTTCAGTATAATTTAGCTAATTCTACCGAAATATGACAAAATCAGTGAAAAAATTCATTAAAAATATATTACTGTATACCAGCATGTTCATAGCGCGTTTTAAGCTTGGAAATGAAGCCTGGTTACAAATTTTTAAAAATTGATGAATTTGAATACTTTAACATTGCAGTTCAGTATAACTTAGCTAATTCTACCGAAATATGATAAAATCAGTAAAAAATTCATTAAAAATATAGTACTGTACACCAGCATGGTCTTAGCGGGTTTTAAGCTTGGAAATACAGCTAAATTACACATTCCTAAAAATTGATGAATTTGAATACTTTAACATTGCAGTTCAGTATAATTTAGCTAATTCTATCGAAATATGACAAAATCAGTGAAAAAATTCATTAAAAATATATTACTGTATACCAGCATGTTCATAGCGCGTTTTAAGCTTGGAAATGAAGCCTGGTTACAAATTTTTAAAAATTGATGAATTTGAATACTTTAATATTGCAGTTCAGTATAATTTAGCTAATTTTACCTAAATATGACAAAATCAGTGAAAAAATTCATTAAAAATATATTACTGTATACCAGCATGTTCATAGCGCGTTTTAAGCTTGGAAATGAAGCCTGGTTACAAATTTTTAAAAATTGATGAATTTGAATACTTTAACATTGCAGTTCAGTATAATTTAGCTAATTTTACCGAAATATGACAAAATCAGTAAAAAATTTATTAAAAATATATTACTGTTTACCACCATGTTCATAGCGCGTTTTAAGCTTGGAAATACAGCCTGGTTACAAATTTTTAAAAATTGATGAATTTGAATACTTTAACATTGCAGTTCAGTATAATTTAGCTAATTCTACCGAAATATGACAAAATCAGTGAAAAAATTCATTAAAAATATATTACTGTATACCAGCATGTTCATAGCGCGTTTTAAGCTTGGAAATGAAGCCTGGTTACAAATTTTTAAAAATTGATGAATTTGAATACTTTAACATTGCAGTTCAGTATAATTTAGCTAATTTTATCTAAATATGACAAAATCAGTAAAAAAATTCATTAAAAATATATTACTGTATACCAGCATGTTCATAGCGCGTTTTAAGCTTGGAAATGAAGCCTGGTTACAAATTTTTAAAAATTGATGAATTTGAATACTTTAACATTGCAGTTCAGTATAATTTAGCTAATTCTACCGAAATATGACAAAATCAGTGAAAAAATTCATTAAAATATATTACTGTATACCAGCATGTTCATAGCGCGTTTTAAGCTTGGAAATGAAGCCTGGTTACAAATTTTTAAAAATTGATGAATTTGAATACTTTAACATTGCAGTTCAGTATAATTTAGCTAATTCTACCGAAATATGATAAAATCAGTAAAAAATTCATTAAAAATATATTACTGTATACCAGCATGTTCTTAGCGCGTTTTAAGCTTGGAAATGAAGCCTGGTTACAAATTTTTAAAAATTGATGAATTTGAATACTTTAACATTGCAGTTCAGTATAACTTAGCTAATTCTACCGAAATATGATAAAATCAGTAAAAAATTCATTAAAAATATATTACTGTATACCAGCATGTTCATAGCGCGTTTTAAGCTTGGAAATACAGCCAAATTACAAATTTTTAAAAATTGATGAATTTGAATACTTTAACATTGCAGTTCAGTATAATTTAGCTAATTTTATCTAAATATGACAAAACCAGTAAAAAAATTCATTCAAAATATAGTACTGTATACCAGCATGTTCATAGCGCGTTTTAAGCTTGGAAATACAGCCTGGTTACAAATTTTTAAAAATTGATGAATTTGAATACTTTAACATTGCAGTTCAGTATAATTTAGCTAATTCTACCGAAATATGACAAAATCAGTAAAAAATTCATTAAAAATATATTACTGTATACCAGCATGTTCATAGCGCGTTTTAAGCTTGGAAATACAGCCTGGTTACAAATTTTTAAAAATTGATGAATTTGAATACTTTAACATTGCAGTTCAGTATAATTTAGCTAATTCTACCGAAATATGACAAAATCAGTGAAAAAATTCATTAAAAATATATTACTGTATACCAGCATGTTCATAGCGCGTTTTAAGCTTGGAAATGAAGCCTGGTTACAAATTTTTAAAAATTGATGAATTTGAATACTTTAACATTGCAGTTCAGTATAATTTAGCTAATTTTACTTAAATATGACAAAACCAGTAAAAAAATTCATTCAAAATATAGTACTGTTTACCAGCATGTTCATAGCGCGTTTTAAGCTTGGAAATACAGCCTGGTTACAAATTTTTAAAAATTGATGAATTTGAATACTTTAACATTGTAATTCAGTATAATTTAGCTAATTCTATCGAAATTTGACCAAATCAGTGAAAAAATTCATTAAAAATATATTACTGTATACTAGCATGTTCATAGCGCGTTTTAAGCTTGGAAATGAAGCCTGGTTACAAATTTTTAAAAATTGATGAATTTGAATACTTTAACATTGCAGTTCAGTATAATTTAGCTAATTTTACCTAAATATGACAAAACCAGTAAAAAAATTCATTCAAAATATAGTACTGTACACCAGCATGTTCTTAGCTGGTTTTAAGCTTGGAAATACAGCCAAATTACACATTCCTAAAAATTGATGAATTTGAATACTTTAACATTGCAGTTCAGTATAATTTAGCTAATTCTATCGAAATATGACAAAATCAGTGAAAAAATTCATTAAAAATATATTACTGTATACCAGCATGTTCATAGCGCGTTTTAAGCTTGGAAATGAAGCCTGGTTACAAATTTTTAAAAATTGATGAATTTGAATACTTTAACATTGCAGTTCAGTATAATTTAGCTAATTCTACCGAAATATGACAAAATCAGTGAAAAAATTCATTAAAAATATATTACTGTATACCAGCATGTTCATAGCGCGTTTTAAGCTTGGAAATAAAGCCTGGTTACAAATTTTTAAAAATTGATGAATTTGAATACTTTAACATTGCAGTTCAGTATAATTTAGCTAATTTTACCTAAATATGACAAAACCAGTAAAAAAATTCATTCAAAATATAGTACTGTACACCAGCATGGTCTTAGCGGGTTTTAAGCTTGGAAATACAGCCAAATTACACATTCCTAAAAATTGATGAATTTGAATACTTTAACATTGCAGTTCAGTATAATTTAGCTAATTTTACCGAAATATGACAAAATCAGTGAAAAAATTTATTAAAAATATATTACTGTATACCAGCATGTTCATAGCGCGTTTTAAGCTTGGAAATGAAGCCTGTTTACAAATTTTTAAAAATTGATGAATTTGAATACTTTAACATTGCAGTTCAGTATAATTTAGCTAATTCTACCGAAATATGACAAAATCAGTGAAAAAATTCATTAAAAATATATTACTGTATACCAGCATGTTCATAGCGCGTTTTAAGCTTGAAATGAAGCCTGGTTACAAATTTTTAAAAATTGATGAATTTGAATACTTTAACATTGCAGTTCAGTATAATTTAGCTAATTTTACCTAAATATGACAAAACCAGTAAAAAAATTCATTCAAAATATATTACTGTACACCAGCATGGTCTTAGCGGGTTTTAAGCTTGGAAATACAGCCAAATTACACATTCCTAAAAATTGATGAATTTGAATACTTTAACATTGCAGTTCAGTATAATTTAGCTAATTCTACCGAAATATGACAAAATCAGTGAAAAAATTCATTAAAAATATATTACTGTATACCAGCATGTTCATAGCGCGTTTTAAGCTTGGAAATGAAGCCTGGTTACAAATTTTTAAAAATTGATGAATTTGAATACTTTAACATTGCAGTTCAGTATAATTTAGCTAATTCTACCGAAATATGACAAAATCAGTGAAAAAATTCATTAAAAATATATTACTGTATACTAGCATGTTCATAGCGCGTTTTAAGCTTGGAAATGAAGCCTGGTTACAAATTTTTAAAAATTGATGAATTTGAATACTTTAACATTGCAGTTCAGTATAATTTAGCTAATTTTACCTAAATATGACAAAACCAGTAAAAAAATTCATTCAAAATATAGTACTGTATACCAGCATGTTCATAGCGCGTTTTAAGCTTGGAAATACAGCCTGGTTACAAATTTTTAAAAATTGATGAATTTGAATACTTTAACATTGAAGTTCAGTATAATTTAGCTAATTTTACCTAAATATGACAAAATCAGTAAAAAAATTCATTAAAAATATATTACTGTACACCAGCATGTTCTTAGCGGGTTTTAAGCTTGGAAATACAGCCAAATTACACATTCCTAAAAATTGATGAATTTGAATACTTTAACATTGCAGTTCAGTATAATTTAGCTAATTCTATCTAAATATGACAAAATCAGTGAAAAAATTCATTAAAAATATATTACTGTATACCAGCATGTTCATAGCGCGTTTTAAGCTTGGAAATGAAGCCTGGTTACAAATTTTTAAAAATTGATGAATTTGAATACTTTAACATTGCAGTTCAGTATAATTTAGCTAATTCTACCGAAATATGACAAAATCAGTGAAAAAATTTATTAAAAATATATTACTGTATACCAGCATGTTCATAGCGCGTTTTAAGCTTGGAAATGAAGCCTGGTTACAAATTTTTAAAAATTGATGAATTTGAATACTTTAACATTGCAGTTCAGTATAATTTAGCTAATTTTACCGAAATATGACAAAATCAGTGAAAAAATTTATTAAAAATATATTACTGTATACCAGCATGTTCATAGCGCGTTTTAAGCTTGGAAATGAAGCCTGGTTACAAATTTTTAAAAATTGATGAATTTGAATACTTTAACATTGCAGTTCAGTATAATTTAGCTAATTTTACCGAAATATGACAAAATCAGTGAAAAAATTTATTAAAAATATATTACTGTATACCACCATGTTCATAGCGCGTTTTAAGCTTGGAAATACAGCCTGATTACAAATTTTTAAAAATTGATGAATTTGAATACTTTAACATTGCAGTTCAGTATAATTTAGCTAATTCTACCTAAATATGACAAAACCAGTAAAAAAATTCATTAAAAATATAGTACTGTATACCAGCATGTTCATAGCGGTTTTAAGTTTGAAATGACAGCTAAATTACAAATTTTAAAAATTGATGAATTTGAATACTTTAACATTGCAGTTCAGTATAATTTAGATAATTCTACCGAAATATGACAAAATCAGTGAAAAAATTTATTAAAAATATATTACTGTATACCAGCATGTTCATAGCGCGTTTTAAGCTTGGAAATGAAGCCTGGTTACAAATTTTTAAAAATTGATGAATTTGAATACTTTAACATTGCAGTTCAGTATAATTTAGCTAATTTTACTTAAATATGACAAAACCAGTAAAAAAATTCATTCAAAATATAGTACTGTACACCAGCATGTTCATAGCGCGTTTTAAGCTTGGAAATACAGCCAAATTACAAATTCCTAAAAATTGATGAATTTGAATACTTTAACATTGCAGTTCAGTATAATTTAGCTAATTTTACCGAAATATGATAAAATCAGTGAAAAAATTCATTAAAAATATATTACTGTATACCAGCATGTTCATAGCGCGTTTTAAGCTTGGAAATGAAGCCTGGTTACAAATTTTTAAAAATTGATGAATTTGAATACTTTAACATTGCAGTTCAGTATAATTTAGCTAATTTACCTAAATATGACAAAATCAGTGAAAAATTCATTAAAAATATATTACTGTACAACAGCATGTTCTATAGTGGTTTTAAGTTTGAAATATAGCTAGATTACAAATTCTTAAAAATTGATGAATTTGAATACTTTAACATTGCAGTTCAGTATAATTTAGCTAATTCTACCGAAATATGACAAAATCAGTGAAAAAATTCATTAAAAATATATTACTGTATACTAGCATGTTCATAGCGCGTTTTAAGCTTGGAAATGAAGCCTGGTTACAAATTTTTAAAAATTGATGAATTTGAATACTTTAACATTGCAGTTCAGTATAATTTAGCTAATTCTACCGAAATATGACAAAATCAGTGAAAAAATTCATTAAAATATATTACTGTATACCAGCATGTTCATAGCGCGTTTTAAGCTTGGAAATGAAGCCTGGTTACAAATTTTTAAAAATTGATGAATTTGAATACTTTAACATTGCAGTTCAGTATAATTTAGCTAATTTTACCTAAATATGACAAAATCAGTGAAAAAATTCATTAAAAATATATTACTGTATACCAGCATGTTCATAGCGTTTTAAGCTTGGAAATGAAGCCTGGTTACAAATTTTTTAAAATTGATGAATTTGAATACTTTAACATTGCAGTTCAGTATAATTTAGCTAATTTTACCTAAATATGACAAAATCAGTGAAAAAATTCATTAAAAATATATTACTGTATACCAGCATGTTCATAGCGGTTTTAAGCTTGGAAATAAAGCCAATTACAATTTTTAAAATTGATGAATTTGAATACTTTAACATTGCAGTTCAGTATAATTTAGCTAATTCTACCTAAATATGACAAAATCAGTGAAAAAATTCATTAAAAATATATTACTGTATACCAGCATGTTCATAGTGCGTTTTAAGCTTGGAAATGAAGCCTGGTTACAAATTTTTAAAAATTGATGAATTTGAATACTTTAACATTGCAGTTCAGTATAATTTAGCTAATTCTACCGAAATATGACAAAATCAGTGAAAAAATTCATTAAAAATATATTACTGTATACCAGCATGTTCATAGCGCGTTTTAAGCTTGGAAATACAGCCAAATTACAAATTCCTAAAAATTGATGAATTTGAATACTTTAACATTGCAGTTCAGTATAATTTAGCTAATTCTATCTAAATATGACCAAATCAGTGAAAAAATTCATTAAAAATATATTACTGTATACCAGCATGTTCATAGCGCGTTTTAAGCTTGGAAATGAAGCCTGGTTACAAATTTTTAAAAATTGATGAATTTGAATACTTTAACATTGCAGTTCAGTATAATTTAGCTAATTTTACCTAAATATGACAAAATCAGTAAAAAAATTCATTAAAAATATATTACTGTATACCAGCATGTTCATAGCGGGTTTTAAGCTTGGAAATACAGCCAAATTACACATTCCTAAAAATTGATGAATTTGAATACTTTAACATTGCAGTTCAGTATAATTTAGCTAATTTTACCGAAATATGACAAAATCAGTGAAAAAATTTATTAAAAATATATTACTGTATACCAGCATGTTCATAGCGCGTTTTAAGCTTGGAAATGAAGCCTGGTTACAAATTTTTTAAAAATTGATGAATTTGAATACTTTAATATTGCAGTTCAGTATAATTTAGCTAATTTTACCTAAATATGACAAAACCAGTAAAAAAATTCATTCAAAATATAGTACTGTACACCAGCATGGTCTTAGCGCGTTTTAAGCTTGGAAATGAAGCCTGGTTACAAATTTTTAAAAATTGATGAATTTGAATACTTTAACATTGCAGTTCAGTATAATTTAGCTAATTCTACCGAAATATGATAAAATCAGTGAAAAAATTCATTAAAAATATATTACTGTATACCAGCATGTTCATAGCGCGTTTTAAGCTTGGAAATGAAGCCTGGTTACAAATTTTTAAAAATTGATGAATTTGAATACTTTAACATTGCAGTTCAGTATAATTTAGCTAATTTTACCTAAATATGACAAAACCAGTAAAAAAATTCATTCAAAATATAGTACTGTACACCAGCATGTTCTTAGCGGGTTTTAAGCTTGGAAATACAGCTAAATTACACATTCCTAAAAATTGATGAATTTGAATACTTTAACATTGCAGTTCAGTATAATTTAGCTAATTCTATCGAAATATGACAAAATCAGTGAAAAAATTCATTAAAAATATATTACTGTATACCAGCATGTTCATAGCGCGTTTTAAGCTTGGAAATGAAGCCTGGTTACAAATTTTTAAAAATTGATGAATTTGAATACTTTAACATTGCAGTTCAGTATAATTTAGCTAATTCTACCGAAATATGACAAAATCAGTAAAAAATTCATTAAAAATATATTACTGTATACCAGCATGTTCATAGCGCGTTTTAAGCTTGGAAATGAAGCCTGGTTACAAATTTTTAAAAATTGATGAATTTGAATACTTTAACATTGCAGTTCAGTATAATTTAGCTAATTCTATCGAAATATGACAAAATCAGTGAAAAAATTCATTAAAAATATATTACTGTATACCAGCATGTTCATAGCGCGTTTTAAGCTTGGAAATGAAGCCTGGTTACAAATTTTTAAAAATTGATGAATTTGAATACTTTAACATTGCAGTTCAGTATAATTTAGCTAATTCTACCGAAATATGACAAAATCAGTGAAAAAATTCATTAAAAATATATTACTGTATACCAGCATGTTCTTAGCGGGTTTTAAGCTTGGAAATACAGCCAAATTACACATTCCTAAAAATTGATGAATTTGAATACTTTAACATTGCAGTTCAGTATAATTTAGCTAATTTTACCTAAATATGACAAAATCAGTGAAAAAATTCATTAAAAATATATTACTGTATACCAGCATGTTCATAGCGCGTTTTAAGCTTGGAAATGAAGCCTGGTTACAAATTTTTAAAAATTGATGAATTTGAATACTTTAATATTGCAGTTCAGTATAATTTAGCTAATTTTACCTAAATATGACAAAACCAGTAAAAAAATTCATTCAAAATATAGTACTGTACACCAGCATGGTCTTAGCGGGTTTTAAGCTTGGAAATACAGCCAAATTACACATTCCTAAAAATTGATGAATTTGAATACTTTAACATTGCAGTTCAGTATAATTTAGCTAATTTTACCGAAATATGACAAAATCAGTGAAAAAATTCATTAAAAATATATTACTGTATACCAGCATGTTCATAGCGCGTTTTAAGCTTGGAAATGAAGCCTGGTTACAAATTTTTAAAAATTGATGAATTTGAATACTTTAACATTGCAGTTCAGTATAATTTAGCTAATTCTACCGAAATATGACAAAATCAGTGAAAAAATTCATTAAAAATATATTACTGTATACCAGCATGTTCATATGCGTTTTAAGCTTGAAATGAAGCCTAGTTACAAATTTTTAAAAATTGATGAATTTGAATACTTTAACATTGCAGTTCAGTATAATTTAGCTAATTTATCTAAATATGACTAAAATCAGTGAAAAATTCATTCAAAATATAGTACTGTATACCAGCATGTTCTATAGCGTGTTTAAGTTTGAAATAAGCCAAGTTACAAATTTTAAAAATTGATGAATTTGAATACTTTAACATTGCAGTTCAGTATAATTTAGCTAATTCTACCGAAATATGACAAAATCAGTGAAAAAATTCATTAAAAATATATTACTGTATACCAGCATGTTCATAGCGCGTTTTAAGCTTGGAAATGAAGCCTGGTTACAAATTTTTAAAAATTGATGAATTTGAATACTTTAACATTGCAGTTCAGTATAATTTAGCTAATTTTACCTAAATATGACAAAATCAGTGAAAAAATTCATTCAAAATATATTATTGTATACCAGCATGTTCTTAGCGGGTTTTAAGCTTGGAAATACAGCCAAATTACACATTCCTAAAAATTGATGAATTTGAATACTTTAACATTGCAGTTCAGTATAATTTAGCTAATTCTATCGAAATATGATCAAATCAGTGAAAAAATTCATTAAAAATATATTACTGTATACCAGCATGTTCATAGCGCGTTTTAAGCTTGGAAATACAGCCTGGTTACAAATTTTTAAAAATTGATGAATTTGAATACTTTAACATTGCAGTTCAGTATAATTTAGCTAATTCTACCGAAATATGACAAAATCAGTGAAAAAATTTATTAAAAATATATTACTGTATACCACCATGTTCATAGCGCGTTTTAAGCTTGGAAATACAGCCTGGTTACAAATTTTTAAAAATTGATGAATTTGAATACTTTAATATTGTAGTTCAGTATAATTTAGCTAATTCTACCTAAATATGACAAAACCAGTAAAAAAATTCATTTAAAATATAGTATTGTACACCAGCATGGTCTTAGCGGGTTTTAAGCTTGGAAATACAGCCAAATTACACATTCCTAAAAATTGATGAATTTGAATACTTTAACATTGCAGTTCAGTATAATTTAGCTAATTCTATCGAAATATGATCAAATCAGTGAAAAAATTCATTAAAAATATATTACTGTATACCAGCATGTTCATAGCGCGTTTTAAGCTTGGAAATACAGCCTGGTTACAAATTTTTAAAAATTGATGAATTTGAATACTTTAACATTGCAGTTCAGTATAATTTAGCTAATTCTACCGAAATATGACAAAATCAGTGAAAAAATTCATTAAAAATATATTACTGTATACCAGCATGTTCATAGCGCGTTTTAAGCTTGGAAATGAAGCCTGGTTACAAATTTTTAAAAATTGATGAATTTGAATACTTTAACATTGCAGTTCAGTATAATTTAGCTAATTCTACCGAAATATGACAAAATCAGTGAAAAAATTCATTAAAAATATATTACTGTATACCAGCATGGTCTTAGCGGGTTTTAAGCTTGGAAATACAGCCAAATTACACATTCCTAAAAATTGATGAATTTGAATACTTTAACATTGCAGTTCAGTATAATTTAGCTAATTCTATCGAAATATGACAAAATCAGTGAAAAAATTCATTAAAAATATATTACTGTATACCAGCATGTTCATAGCGCGTTTTAAGCTTGGAAATGAAGCCTGGTTACAAATTTTTAAAAATTGATGAATTTGAATACTTTAACATTGCAGTTCAGTATAATTTAGCTAATTCTACCGAAATATGACAAAATCAGTGAAAAAATTCATTAAAAATATATTACTGTATACCAGCATGTTCATAGCGCGTTTTAAGTTTGGAAATGAAGCCTGGTTACAAATTTTTAAAAATTGATGAATTTGAATACTTTAACATTGCAGTTCAGTATAATTTAGCTAATTTTACCTAAATATGACAAAATCAGTGAAAAAATTCATTAAAAATATATTACTGTATACCAGCATGTTCATAGCGTGTTTTAAGCTTGGAAATACAGCCTGGTTACAAATTTTTAAAAATTGATGAATTTGAATACTTTAACATTGCAGTTCAGTATAATTTAGCTAATTTTATCTAAATATGACAAAATCAGTGAAAAAATTCATTAAAAATATATTACTGTATACCAGCATGTTCATAGCGCGTTTTAAGCTTTGAAATGAAGCCTGGTTACAAATTTTTAAAAATTGATGAATTTGAATACTTTAACATTGCAGTTCAGTATAATTTAGCTAATTTTACCTAAATATGACAAAACCAGTAAAAAAATTCATTCAAAATATATTACTGTACACCAGCATGTTCTTAGCGGGTTTTAAGCTTGGAAATACAGCCAAATTACACATTCCTAAAAATTGATGAATTTGAATACTTTAACATTGCAGTTCAGTATAATTTAGCTAATTCTATCGAAATATGATCAAATCAGTGAAAAAATTCATTAAAAATATATTACTGTATACTAGCATGTTCATAGCGCGTTTTAAGCTTGGAAATGAAGCCTGGTTACAAATTTTTAAAAATTGATGAATTTGAATACTTTAACATTGCAGTTCAGTATAATTTAGCTAATTCTACCGAAATATGACAAAATCAGTGAAAAAATTCATTAAAAATATATTACTGTATACCAGCATGTTCATAGCGCGTTTTAAGCTTGGAAATGAAGCCTGGTTACAAATTTTTAAAAATTGATGAATTTGAATACTTTAATATTGCAGTTCAGTATAATTTAGCTAATTTTACCTAAATATGACAAAACCAGTAAAAAAATTCATTCAAAATATAGTACTGTACATCAGCATGGTCTTAGCGGGTTTTAAGCTTGGAAATACAGCCAAATTACACATTCCTAAAAATTGATGAATTTGAATACTTTAACATTGCAGTTCAGTATAATTTAGCTAATTCTACCGAAATATGACAAAATCAGTGAAAAAATTCATTAAAAATATATTACTGTATACCAGCATGTTCATAGTGCGTTTTAAGCTTGGAAATGAAGCCTGGTTACAAATTTTTAAAAATTGATGAATTTGAATACTTTAACATTGCAGTTCAGTATAATTTAGCTAATTCTACCGAAATATGACAAAATCAGTGAAAAAATTCATTAAAAATATATTACTGTATACCAGCATGTTCATAGCGCGTTTTAAGCTTGGAAATGAAGCCTGGTTACAAATTTTTAAAAATTGATGAATTTGAATACTTTAACATTGCAGTTCAGTATAATTTAGCTAATTTTACCTAAATATGACAAAACCAGTAAAAAAATTCATTCAAAATATAGTACTGTACACCAGCATGTTCATAGCGCGTTTTAAGCTTGGAAATACAGCCTGGTTACAAATTTTTAAAAATTGATGAATTTGAATACTTTAACATTGTAGTTCAGTATAATTTAGCTAATTCTACCTAAATATGACAAAATCAGTGAAAAAAATTATTAAAAATATATTACTGTATACCAGCATGTTCATAGCGCGTTTTAAGCTTGGAAATGAAGCCTGGTTACAAATTTTTAAAAATTGATGAATTTGAATACTTTAACATTGCAGTTCAGTATAATTTAGCTAATTCTACCGAAATATGACAAAATCAGTGAAAAAATTCATTAAAAATATATTACTGTATACCAGCATGTTCATAGCGCGTTTTAAGCTTGGAAATGAAGCCTGGTTACAAATTTTTAAAAATTGATGAATTTGAATACTTTAACATTGCAGTTCAGTATAATTTAGCTAATTTTACCTAAATATGACAAAACCAGTAAAAAAATTCATTCAAAATATAGTACTGTACACCAGCATGGTCTTAGCGGGTTTTAAGCTTGAAATACAGCCAAATTACACATTCCTAAAAATTGATGAATTTGAATACTTTAACATTGCAGTTCAGTATAATTTAGCTAATTTTACCTAAATATGACAAAATCAGTGAAAAAATTCATTAAAAATATATTACTGTTTACCAGCATGTTCATAGCGTGTTTTAAGTTTGGAAATACAGCCTGGTTACAAATTTTTAAAAATTGATGAATTTGAATACTTTAACATTGCAGTTCAGTATAATTTAGCTAATTCTACCGAAATATGACAAAATCAGTGAAAAAATTCATTAAAAATATATTACTGTATACCAGCATGTTCATAGCGCGTTTTAAGCTTGGAAATGAAGCCTGGTTACAAATTTTTAAAAATTGATGAATTTGAATACTTTAACATTGCAGTTCAGTATAATTTAGCTAATTTTACCTAAATATGACAAAACCAGTAAAAAAATTCATTCAAAATATAGTACTGTACACCAGCATATTTCTTAGCGGGTTTTAAGCTTGGAAATACAGCCAAATTACAAATTTTAAAAATTGATGAATTTGAATACTTTAACATTGCAGTTCAGTATAATTTAGCTAATTCTACCTAAATATGACAAAATCAGTGAAAAAATTCATTAAAAATATATTACTGTATACCAGCATGTTCATAGCGCGTTTTAAGCTTGGAAATACAGCCTGGTTACAAATTTTTAAAAATTGATGAATTTGAATACTTTAACATTGCAGTTCAGTATAATTTAGCTAATTTTATCTAAATATGACAAAACCAGTAAAAAAATTCATTCAAAATATAGTACTGTATACCAGCATGTTCATAGCGCGTTTTAAGCTTGGAAATGAAGCCTGGTTACAAATTTTTAAAAATTGATGAATTTGAATACTTTAATATTGCAGTTCAGTATAATTTAGCTAATTTTACCTAAATATGACAAAATCAGTGAAAAAAATTCATTAAAAATATATTACTGTATACCAGCATGTTCATAGCGCGTTTTAAGCTTGGAAATGAAGCCTGGTTACAAATTTTTAAAAATTGATGAATTTGAATACTTTAACATTGCAGTTCAGTATAATTTAGCTAATTTTACCGAAATATGACAAAATCAGTAAAAAAATTCATTAAAAATATATTACTGTATACCAGCATGTTCATAGCGCGTTTTAAGCTTGGAAATACAGCCTGGTTACAAATTTTTAAAAATTGATGAATTTGAATACTTTAACATTGTAGTTCAGTATAATTTAGCTAATTCTACCTAAATATGACAAAATCAGTGAAAAAATTTATTAAAAATATATTACTGTATACCAGCATGTTCATAGCGCGTTTTAAGCTTGGAAATGAAGCCTGGTTACAAATTTTTAAAAATTGATGAATTTGAATACTTTAACATTGCAGTTCAGTATAATTTAGCTAATTCTATCGAAATTTGACCAAATCAGTAAAAAATTCATTAAAAATATAATACTGTATACCAGCATGTTCATAGCGCGTTTTAAGCTTTGAAATACAGCCTGGTTACAAATTTTTAAAAATTGATGAATTTGAATACTTTAACATTGCAGTTCAGTATAATTTAGCTAATTCTACCGAAATATGACAAAATCAGTGAAAAAATTTATTAAAATATATTACTGTATACCAGCATGTTCATAGCGCGTTTTAAGCTTGGAAATGAAGCCTGGTTACAAATTTTTAAAAATTGATGAATTTGAATACTTTAACATTGCAGTTCAGTATAATTTAGCTAATTTTACCTAAATATGACAAAATCAGTGAAAAAATTCATTAAAAATATATTACTGTATACCAGCATGGTCTTAGCGGGTTTTAAGCTTGGAAATACAGCCAAATTACACATTCCTAAAAATTGATGAATTTGAATACTTTAACATTGCAGTTCAGTATAATTTAGCTAATTTTACTCAAATATGACAAAATCAGTGAAAAAATTTATTAAAAATATATTACTGTATACCAGCATGTTCATAGCGCGTTTTAAGCTTGGAAATGAAGCCTGGTTACAAATTTTTAAAAATTGATGAATTTGAATACTTTAACATTGCAGTTCAGTATAATTTAGCTAATTTTACCTAAATATGACAAAACCAGTAAAAAAATTCATTCAAAATATAGTACTGTACACCAGCATGGTCTTAGCGGGTTTTAAGCTTGGAAATACAGTCAATTTACACATTCCTAAAAATTGATGAATTTGAATACTTTAACATTGCAGTTCAGTATAATTTAGCTAATTCTACCTAAATATGACAAAACCAGTGAAAAAATTCATTAAAAATATATTACTGTATACCAGCATGTTCATAGCGCGTTTTAAGCTTGGAAATACAGCCTGGTTACAAATTTTTAAAAATTGATGAATTTGAATACTTTAACATTGCAGTTCAGTATAATTTAGCTAATTCTACCGAAATATGACAAAATCAGTGAAAAAATTTATTAAAAATATATTACTGTATACCAGCATGTTCATAGCGCGTTTTAAGCTTGGAAATGAAGTCTGGTTACAAATTTTTAAAAATTGATGAATTTGAATACTTTAACATTGCAGTTCAGTATAATTTAGCTAATTTTACCTAAATATGACAAAACCAGTAAAAAAATTCATTCAAAATATAGTACTGTACACCAGCATGGTCTTAGCGGGTTTTAAGCTTGGAAATACAGCCAAATTACACATTCCTAAAAATTGATGAATTTGAATACTTTAACATTGCAGTTCAGTATAATTTAGCTAATTTTACCGAAATATGACAAAATCAGTGAAAAAATTCATTAAAAATATATTACTGTATACCAGCATGTTCATAGCGCGTTTTAAGCTTGGAAATGAAGCCTGGTTACAAATTTTTAAAAATTGATGAATTTGAATACTTTAACATTGCAGTTCAGTATAATTTAGCTAATTCTACCGAAATATGACAAAATCAGTGAAAAAATTCATTAAAAATATATTACTGTATACCAGCATGTTCATAGCGCGTTTTAAGCTTGGAAATGAAGCCTGGTTACAAATTTTTTAAAAATTGATGAATTTGAATACTTTAATATTGCAGTTCAGTATAATTTAGCTAATTTTACCGAAATATGACAAAATCAGTGAAAAAATTCATTAAAAATATATTACTGTATACCAGCATGTTCATAGCGCGTTTTAAGCTTGGAAATGAAGCCTGGTTACAAATTTTTAAAAATTGATGAATTTGAATACTTTAACATTGCAGTTCAGTATAATTTAGCTAATTTTACCTAAATATGACAAAATCAGTGAAAAAATTTATTAAAAATATATTACTGTATACCAGCATGTTCATAGTGCGTTTTAAGCTTGGAAATGAAGCCTGGTTACAAATTTTTAAAAATTGATGAATTTGAATACTTTAACATTGCAGTTCAGTATAATTTAGTTAATTTTACCGAAATATGACAAAATCAGTGAAAAAATTTATTAAAAATATATTACTGTATACCAGCATGTTCATAGCGCGTTTTAAGCTTGGAAATGAAGCCTGGTTACAAATTTTTAAAAATTGATGAATTTGAATACTTTAACATTGCAGTTCAGTATAATTTAGCTAATTTTACCTAAATATGACAAAATCAGTGAAAAAATTTATTAAAAATATATTACTGTACACCAGCATGTTCTTAGCGGGTTTTAAGCTTGGAAATACAGCCAAATTACACATTCCTAAAAATTGATGAATTTGAATACTTTAACATTGCAGTTCAGTATAATTTAGCTAATTCTATCGAAATATGACAAAATCAGTGAAAAAATTATTAAAAATATATTACTGTATACCAGCATGTTCATAGCGCGTTTTAAGCTTGGAAATGAAGCCTGGTTACAAATTTTTAAAAATTGATGAATTTGAATACTTTAACATTGCAGTTCAGTATAATTTAGCTAATTTTACCTAAATATGACAAAACCAGTAAAAAAATTCATTCAAAATATAGTACTGTACACCAGCATGGTCTTAGCGGGTTTTAAGCTTGGAAATAAAGCCAAATTACACATTCCTAAAAATTGATGAATTTGAATACTTTAACATTGCAGTTCAGTATAATTTAGCTAATTTTACCTAAATATGACAAAATCAGTGAAAAAATTTATTAAAAATATATTACTGTATACCAGCATGTTCATAGCGCGTTTTAAGCTTGGAAATGAAGCCTGATTACAAATTTTTAAAAATTGATGAATTTGAATACTTTAACATTGCAGTTCAGTATAATTTAGCTAATTTTACCTAAATATGACAAAACCAGTAAAAAAATTTATTCAAAATATAGTACTGTACACCAGCATGTTCTTAGCGGGTTTTAAGCTTGGAAATACAGCCAAATTACACATTCCTAAAAATTGATGAATTTGAATACTTTAACATTGCAGTTCAGTATAATTTAGCTAATTCTACCGAAATATGACAAAATCAGTGAAAAAATTTATTAAAAATATATTACTGTATACCAGCATGTTCATAGCGCGTTTTAAGCTTGGAAATGAAGCCTGGTTACAAATTTTTAAAAATTGATGAATTTGAATACTTTAACATTGCAGTTCAGTATAATTTAGCTAATTCTACCGAAATATGACAAAATCAGTGAAAAAATTCATTAAAAATATATTACTGTATACCAGCATGTTCATAGCGCGTTTTAAGCTTGGAAATGAAGCCTGGTTACAAATTTTTAAAAATTGATGAATTTGAATACTTTAACATTGCAGTTCAGTATAATTTAGCTAATTCTACCGAAATATGACAAAATCAGTGAAAAAATTCATTAAAAATATATTACTGTATACCAGCATGTTCATAGCGTGTTTTAAGCTTGGAAATGAAGCCAAATTACAAATTCCTAAAAATTGATGAATTTGAATACTTTAACATTGCAGTTCAGTATAATTTAGCTAATTTTACCTAAATATGACAAAACCAGTAAAAAAATTCATTCAAAATATAGTACTGTACATCAGCATGTTCATAGCTTGTTTTAAGCTTGGAAATACAGCCAGGTGACAAATTCATAAAAATTGATGAATTTAAATACTTTAACATTGTAGTTCAGTATAATTTAGCTAATTCTACCTAAATATGACAAAATCAGTGAAAAAAATTTATTAAAAATATATTACTGTATACCAGCATGTTCATAGCGCGTTTTAAGCTTGGAAATGAAGCCTGGTTACAAATTTTTAAAAATTGATGAATTTGAATACTTTAACATTGCAGTTCAGTATAATTTAGCTAATTTTACCTAAATATGACAAAACCAGTAAAAAAATTCATTCAAAATATAGTACTGTACACCAGCATGTTCTTAGCGGGTTTTAAGCTTGGAAATACAGCCAAATTACACATTCCTAAAAATTGATGAATTTGAATACTTTAACATTGCAGTTCAGTATAATTTAGCTAATTCTATCGAAATATGATCAAATCAGTGAAAAAATTCATTAAAAATATATTACTGTATACCAGCATGTTCATAGCGCGTTTTAAGCTTGGAAATGAAGCCTGGTTACAAATTTTTAAAAATTGATGAATTTGAATACTTTAACATTGCAGTTCAGTATAATTTAGCTAATTTTATCTAAATATGACAAAACCAGTAAAAAAATTCATTAAAAATATATTACTGTATACCAGCATGTTCATAGCGCGTTTTAAGCTTGGAAATGAAGCCTGGTTACAAATTTTTAAAAATTGATGAATTTGAATACTTTAACATTGCAGTTCAGTATAATTTAGCTAATTTTACCTAAATATGACAAAACCAGTAAAAAAATTTATTCAAAATATAGTACTGTACACCAGCATGGTCTTAGCGGGTTTTAAGCTTGGAAATACAGCCAAATTACACATTCCTAAAAATTGATGAATTTGAATACTTTAACATTGCAGTTCAGTATAATTTAGCTAATTTTACCGAAATATGACAAAATCAGTGAAAAAATTTATTAAAAATATATTACTGTATACCAGCATGTTCATAGCGCGTTTTAAGCTTGGAAATGAAGCCTGGTTACAAATTTTTAAAAATTGATGAATTTGAATACTTTAACATTGCAGTTCAGTATAATTTAGCTAATTTTACCTAAATATGACAAAACCAGTAAAAAAATTCATTCAAAATATAGTACTGTACACCAGCATGGTCTTAGCGGGTTTTAAGCTTGGAAATACAGCCAAATTACACATTCCTAAAAATTGATGAATTTGAATACTTTAACATTGCAGTTCAGTATAATTTAGCTAATTCTATCGAAATATGACAAAATCAGTGAAAAAATTCATTAAAAATATATTACTGTATACCAGCATGTTCATAGCGCGTTTTAAGCTTGGAAATGAAGCCTGGTTACAAATTTTTAAAAATTGATGAATTTGAATACTTTAACATTGCAGTTCAGTATAATTTAGCTAATTCTACCTAAATATGACAAAATCAGTGAAAAAAATTATTAAAAATATATTACTGTATACCAGCATGTTCATAGCGCGTTTTAAGCTTGGAAATGAAGCCTGGTTACAAATTTTTAAAAATTGATGAATTTGAATACTTTAACATTGCAGTTCAGTATAATTTAGCTAATTTTACTTAAATATGACAAAACCAGTAAAAAAATTCATTAAAAATATATTACTGTATACCAGCATGTTCATAGCGCGTTTTAAGCTTGGAAATGAAGCCTGGTTACAAATTTTTAAAAATTGATGAATTTGAATACTTTAACATTGCAGTTCAGTATAATTTAGCTAATTTTACCGAAATATGACAAAATCAGTGAAAAAATTTATTAAAAATATATTACGGTATACAGCATGTTCATAGCGCGTTTTAAGCTTGGAAATGAAGCCTGGTTACAAATTTTTAAAAATTGATGAATTTGAATACTTTAACATTGCAGTTCAGTATAATTTAGCTAATTTTACCTAAATATGACAAAACCAGTAAAAAAATTCATTCAAAATATAGTACTGTACACCAGCATGGTCTTAGCGGGTTTTAAGCTTGGAAATACAGCCAAATTACACATTCCTAAAAATTGATGAATTTGAATACTTTAACATTGCAGTTCAGTATAATTTAGCTAATTCTACCGAAATATGACAAAATCAGTGAAAAAATTCATTAAAAATATATTACTGTATACCAGCATGTTCATAGCGCGTTTTAAGCTTGGAAATGAAGCCTGGTTACAAATTTTTAAAAATTGATGAATTTGAATACTTTAACATTGCAGTTCAGTATAATTTAGCTAATTTTACCGAAATATGACAAAATCAGTGAAAAAATTTATTAAAAATATATTACTGTATACCAGCATGTTCATAGCGCGTTTTAAGCTTGGAAATGAAGCCTGGTTACAAATTTTTAAAAATTGATGAATTTGAATACTTTAACATTGCAGTTCAGTATAATTTAGCTAATTTTACCTAAATATGACAAAATCAGTGAAAAAATTCATTAAAAATATATTACTGTATACCAGCATGTTCATAGCGCGTTTTAAGCTTGGAAATGAAGCCTGGTTACAAATTTTTAAAAATTGATGAATTTGAATACTTTAACATTGCAGTTCAGTATAATTTAGATAATTTTACCTAAATATGACAAAATCAGTGAAAAAATTCATTAAAAATATATTACTGTATACCAGCATGTTCATAGCGCGTTTTAAGCTTGGAAATGAAGCCTGGTTACAAATTTTTAAAAATTGATGAATTTGAATACTTTAACATTGCAGTACAGTATAATTTGGCTAATTTTACCTAAATATGACAAAACCAGTAAAAAAATTCATTCAAAATATAGTACTGTACACCAGCATGGTCTTAGCGGGTTTTAAGCTTGGAAATACAGCCAAATTACACATTCCTAAAAATTGATGAATTTGAATACTTTAACATTGCAGTTCAGTATAATTTAGCTAATTCTACCGAAATATGACAAAATCAGTGAAAAAATTCATTAAAAATATATTACTGTATACCAGCATGTTCATAGTGCGTTTTAAGCTTGGAAATGAAGCCTGGTTACAAATTTTTAAAAATTGATGAATTTGAATACTTTAACATTGCAGTTCAGTATAATTTAGCTAATTCTACCGAAATATGACAAAATCAGTAAAAATTCATTAAAAATATATTACTGTATACCAGCATGTTCATAGCGCGTTTTAAGCTTGGAAATGAAGCCTGGTTACAAATTTTTAAAAATTGATGAATTTGAATACTTTAACATTGCAGTTCAGTATAATTTAGCTAATTTTACCTAAATATGACAAAACCAGTAAAAAAATTCATTAAAAATATAGTACTGTACACCAGCATGGTCTTAGCGGGTTTTAAGCTTGGAAATACAGCCAGGTTACAAATTCCTAAAAATTGATGAATTTGAATACTTTAACATTGCAGTTCAGTATAATTTAGCTAATTCTACCGAAATATGACAAAATCAGTGAAAAAATTCATTAAAAATATATTACTGTATACTAGCATGTTCATAGCGCGTTTTAAGCTTGGAAATGAAGCCTGGTTACAAATTTTTAAAAATTGATGAATTTGAATACTTTAACATTGCAGTTCAGTATAATTTAGCTAATTCTACCGAAATATGACAAAATCAGTGAAAAAATTCATTAAAAATATATTACTGTATACCAGCATGTTCATAGCGCGTTTTAAGCTTGGAAATGAAGCCTGGTTACAAATTTTTAAAAATTGATGAATTTGAATACTTTAACATTGCAGTTCAGTATAATTTAGCTAATTTTACCTAAATATGACAAAACCAGTAAAAAAATTCATTCAAAATATAGTACTGTACACCAGCATGGTCTTAGCGGGTTTTAAGCTTGGAAATACAGCCAAATTACACATTCCTAAAAATTGATGAATTTGAATACTTTAACATTGCAGTTCAGTATAATTTAGCTAATTTTACCGAAATATGACAAAATCAGTGAAAAAATTTATTAAAAATATATTACTGTATACCACCATGTTCATAGCGCGTTTTAAGCTTGGAAATACAGCCTGGTTACAAATTTTTAAAAATTGATGAATTTGAATACTTTAACATTGCAGTTCAGTATAATTTAGCTAATTCTACCGAAATATGACCAAATCAGTGAAAAAATTCATTAAAAATATATTACTGTATACCAGCATGTTCATAGCGCGTTTTAAGCTTGGAAATGAAGCCTGGTTACAAATTTTTAAAAATTGATGAATTTGAATACTTTAACATTGCAGTTCAGTATAATTTAGCTAATTTTACCTAAATATGACAAAATCAGTGAAAAAATTCATTAAAAATATATTACTGTATACCAGCATGTTCATAGCGCGTTTTAAGCTTGGAAATGAAGCCTGGTTACAAATTTTTAAAAATTGATGAATTTGAATACTTTTAACATTGTAGTTCAGTATAATTTAGCTAATTCTACCTGAAATATGACAAATCAGTGAAAAATTCATTAAAAATATATGTACATGTATACCAACATCATAGCGTTTTAAGCTTGGAAATGAAGCACTGTTACAAATTTTTAAAATTGATGAATTTGAATACTTTAACATTGTAGTTCAGTATAATTTAGCTAATTCTACCTAAATATGACAAAATCGGTGAAAAAAATTATTAAAAATATATTACTGTATACCAGCATGTTCATAGCGCGTTTTAAGCTTGGAAATGAAGCCTGGTTACAAATTTTTAAAAATTGATGAATTTGAATACTTTAACATTGCAGTTCAGTATAATTTAGCTAATTTTACCTAAATATGACAAAACCAGTAAAAAAATTCATTCAAAATATAGTACTGTACACCAGCATGGTCTTAGCGGGTTTTAAGCTTGGAAATACAGCCAAATTACACATTCCTAAAAATTGATGAATTTGAATACTTTAACATTGCAGTTCAGTATAATTTAGCTAATTCTATCGAAATTTGACCAAATCAGTAAAAAAATCATTAAAAATATATTACTGTATACCAGCATGTTCATAGCGCGTTTTAAGCTTGGAAATGAAGCCTGGTTACAAATTTTTAAAAATTGATGAATTTGAATACTTTAACATTGCAGTTCAGTATAATTTAGCTAATTCTACCGAAATATGACAAAATCAGTGAAAAAATTCATTAAAAATATATTACTGTATACCAGCATGTTCATAGCGCGTTTTAAGCTTGGAAATGAAGCCTGGTTACAAATTTTAAAAAATTGATGAATTTGAATACTTTAACATTGCAGTTCAGTATAATTTAGCTAATTTTACCTAAATATGACAAAACCAGTAAAAAAATTCATTCAAAATATAGTACTGTACACCAGCATGGTCTTAGCGGGTTTTAAGCTTGGAAATACAGCCAAATTACACATTCCTAAAAATTGATGAATTTGAATACTTTAACATTGCAGTTCAGTATAATTTAGCTAATTCTATCGAAATATGACAAAATCAGTGAAAAAATTCATTAAAAATATATTACTGTATACCAGCATGTTCATAGCGCGTTTTAAGCTTGGAAATGAAGCCTGGTTACAAATTTTTAAAAATTGATGAATTTGAATACTTTAACATTGCAGTTCAGTATAATTTAGCTAATTCTACCTAAATATGACAAAACCAGTAAAAAAATTCATTAAAAATATAGTACTGTACACCAGCATGTTCTTAGCGGGTTTTAAGCGTTTAGGAAATACAGCCAGGTTACACATTCCTAAAAATTGATGAATTTGAATACTTTAACATTGCAGTTCAGTATAATTTAGCTAATTTTACCGAAATATGACAAAATCAGTGAAAAAATTTATTAAAAATATATTACTGTTTACCAGCATGTTCATAGCGCGTTTTAAGCTTGGAAATGAAGCCTGGTTACAAATTTTTAAAAATTGATGAATTTGAATACTTTAACATTGCAGTTCAGTATAATTTAGCTAATTTTACCTAAATATGACAATACCAGTAAAAAAATTCATTCAAAATATAGTACTGTACACCAGCATGGTCTTAGCGGGTTTTAAGCTTGGAAAAACAGCCAAATTACACATTCCTAAAAATTGATGAATTTGAATACTTTAACATTGCAGTTCAGTATAATTTAGCTAATTTTACCGAAATATGACAAAATCAGTGAAAAAATTTATTAAAAATATATTACTGATATTACCAGCATGTTCATAGCAGCGTTTAAGCTTGGAAATGCAGCCTGGTTACAATATAATTTTTAAAATTGATGAATTTGAAATACTTTAACATTGCAGTTCAGTATAATTTAGCTAATTTTACCTAAATATGACAAAACCAGTGAAAAATATTTATTAAAAATATAGTACTGGTATACCAGCATGTGGTCTTAGCAGGGTTTTAAGCTTGGAAATGCAGCCAAGTTACACATATCCTTAAAATTGATGAATTTGAATACTTTAACATTGCAGTTCAGTATAATTTAGCTAATTCTACCGAAATATGACAAAATCAGTGAAAAATTTCATTAAAAATATATTACTGTATACCAGCATGTTCATAGCGCGTTTTAAGCTTGGAAATACAGCCAGGTGACAAATTCATAAAAATTGATGAATTTAAATACTTTAACATTGCAGTTCAGTACAATTTAGCTAATTCTACCGAAATATGACAAAATCAGTGAAAAAATTTATTAAAAATATATTACTGTATACCAGCATGTTCATAGTGCGTTTTAAGCTTGGAAATGAAGCCTGGTTACAAATTTTTAAAAATTGATGAATTTGAATACTTTAACATTGCAGTTCAGTATAATTTAGCTAATTTTACCTAAATATGACAAAACCAGTAAAAAAATTCATTCAAAATATAGTACTGTACACCAGCATGTTCTTAGCGGGTTTTAAGCTTGGAAATACAGCCAAATTACACATTCCTAAAAATTGATGAATTTGAATACTTTAACATTGCAGTTCAGTATAATTTAGCTAATTCTACCGAAATATGACAAAATCAGTGAAAAAATTTATTAAAAATATATTACTGTTTACCACCATGTTCATAGCGCGTTTTAAGCTTGGAAATACAGCCTGGTTACAAAATTTTAAAAATTGATGAATTTGAATACTTTAACATTGCAGTTCAGTATAATTTAGCTAATTTGACCTAAATATGACAAAACCAGTAAAAAATTTCATTCAAAATATAGTACTGTACACCAGCATGTTCTTAGCGGGTTTTAAGCTTGGAAATACAGCCAAATTACACATTCCTAAAAATTGATGAATTTGAATACTTTAACATTGCAGTTCAGTATAATTTAGCTAATTCTACCGAAATATGACAAAATCAGTGAAAAAATTCATTAAAAATATATTACTGTATACCAGCATGTTCATGGCGCGTTTTAAGCTTGGAAATGAAGCCTGGTTACAAATTTTTAAAAATTGATGAATTTGAATACTTTAACATTGCAGTTCAGTATAATTTAGCTAATTTTACCTAAATATGACAAAACCAGTAAAAAAATTCATTCAAAATATAGTACTGTACAACAGCATGGTCTTAGCGGGTTTTAAGCTTGGAAATACAGCCAATTTACACATTCCTAAAAATTGATGAATTTGAATACTTTAACATTGCAGTTCAGTATAATTTAGCTAATTCTATCGAAATTTGACCAAATCAGTGTAAAAATTCATTAAAAATATATTACTGTATACCAGCATGTTCATAGCGCGTTTTAAGCTTGGAAATGAAGCCTGGTTACAAATTTTTAAAAATTGATGAATTTGAATACTTTAACATTGCAGTTCAGTATAATTTAGCTAATTCTACCTAAATATGACAAAATCAGTGAAAAAATTCATTAAAAATATATTACTGTATACCAGCATGTTCATAGCGCGTTTTAAGCTTGGAAATGAAGCCTGGTTACAAATTTTTAAAAATTGATGAATTTGAATACTTTAACATTGCAGTTCAGTATAATTTAGCTAATTCTACCGAAATATGACAAAATCAGTGAAAAAATTCTTTCAAAAAATAGTATTACTGTATACCAGCATGTCTCATAGCGTTTTTAGCTCTTGAAATGAAGCCCAGTTACAAATTTTAATAAAATATATGATGAATTTGAATACTTTAACATTGGTAGTCAGTTCAGTACTTAGCATTCACCTAAATATGATAAAACCAGTAGAAAAATTCATTTAAAATATTACGTAACAATGCATGTAACTAGTACGTCTTAGGGTTTTAAGCTTGGAAATACAGCCAAATGGTACAATTCCTAAAAATTGATGAATTTGAATACTTTAACATTGCAGTTCAGTATAATTTAGCTAATTTTACCGAAATATGACAAAAATCAGTGAAAAAATTTATTAAAAATATATTACTGTATACCAGCATGTTCATAGCGCGTTTTAAGCTTGGAAATGAAGCCTGGTTACAAATTTTTAAAAATTGATGAATTTGAATACTTTAACATTGCAGTTCAGTATAATTTAGTTAATTTTACCTAAATATGACAAAATCAGTAAAAAAATTCATTTAAAATATAGTTACTGTAACCAGCATGTTCATAGCGGTTTTAAGCTTGGAAATACTGTCAACCATATACTCCTAAAAATTGATGAATTTGAATACTTTAACATTGCAGTTCAGTATAAATTTAGCTAATTCTACCGAAATATGACTAAAATCAGTAAAAAAATTCATTCAAATATATATACTGTATACCAGCATGTTCATAGCGTTTTAAGCTTGAAATAAAGCCTCAGGTTACAAATTCCTAAAAATTGATGAATTTGAATACTTTAACATTGCAGTTCAGTATAATTTAGCTAATTCTACCGAAATATGACAAAATCAGTAAAAAAATTCATTAAAAATATATTACTGTATACCAGCATGTTCATAGCGCGTTTTAAGCTTGGAAATGAAGTTCATAGTTACATCCTTTAAAAATTGATGAATTTGAATACTTTAACATTGCAGTTCAGTATAATTTAGCTAATTTTACCTAAATATGACAAAACCAGTAAAAAAATTCATTCAAAATATAGTACTGTACACCAGCATGGTCTTAGCGGGTTTTAAGCTTGGAAATACAGCCAAATTATACATTCCTAAAAATTGATGAATTTGAATACTTTAACATTGCAGTTCAGTATAATTTAGCTAATTTTACCGAAATATGACAAAATCAGTGAAAAAATTTATTAAAAATATATTACTGTTTACCAGCATGTTCATAGCGCGTTTTAAGCTTGGAAATGAAGCCTGGTTACAAATTTTTAAAAATTGATGAATTTGAATACTTTAACATTGCAGTTCAGTATAATTTAGCTAATTTTACCTAAATATGACAAAACCAGTAAAAAAATTCATTCAAAATATAGTACTGTACACCAGCATGTTCTTAGCGGGTTTTAAGCTTGGAAATACAGCCAAATTACAAATTCTTAAAAATTGATGAATTTGAATACTTTAACATTGCAGTTCAGTATAATTTAGCTAATTCTACCGAAATATGACAAAAATCAGTGAAAAATTCATTAAATATATACTGTACACCAGCATGTTCATAGCGCGTTTTAAGCTTGAAATCAGTAACTATTACAAATTTTTAAAAATTGATGAATTTGAATACTTTAACATTGCAGTTCAGTATAATTTAGCTAATTCTACCGAAATATGACAAAATCAGTGAAAAAATTCATTAAAAATATATTACTGTATACCAGCATGTTCATAGCGCGTTTTAAGCTTGGAAATGAAAGCTTGCAATACAATTTTTAAAAATTGATGAATTTGAATACTTTAACATTGCAGTTCGTAAAGTAATTTAGCTAATTCTACCTAAATATGACAAAATCAGTGAAAAATATCATTAAAAATATAGTACTGTACACCAGCATGTTCTATAGCAGGGTTTTAAGCTTGGAAAATGAAGCCTGCATTACAAATTTCTAAAAATTGATGAATTTGAATACTTTAACATTGCAGTTCAGTATAATTTAGCTAATTCTACCTAAATATGATAAAATCAAAGTGAAAAAATTTATAAAAATATAGTACTGTATACCAAGCATGTTCTATAGCGTGTTTTAAGCTTGGAAATGACAGCCAGTTGACAAATTTTTAAAAATTGATGAATTTAAATACTTTAACATTGCAGTACAGTATAATTTAGCTAATCTTACCTAAATATGACAAAATCAGTAAAAAAATTCATTAAAAATATATAATGTACAGTACCAGTAGGTCTTAGCGGTTTTAAGCTTGGAAATGAAGCCTGTTGCAAATTTCACATTCTAAAAATTGATTTAATTATGAATACCTTAACAGTTGTAGTTCAGTATAATTTTGAAGCTAATTCTATCTGAAATATGACAAAATCAGTAAAAAAATTATTTCAAAATATGTTACTGTACACCAGCATGTTCTTAGCGGGTTTTAAGCTTGGAAATACAGCCAAATTACACATTCCTAAAAATTGATGAATTTGAATACTTTAACATTGCAGTTCAGTATAATTTAGCTAATTCTACCTAAATATGACAAAATCAGTGAAAAAATTCATTAAAAATATATTACGGTATACCACCATGATCATAGCGCGTTTTAAGCTTGGAAATACAGCCAAATTACACATTCCTAAAAATTGATGAATTTGAATACTTTTAACATTGCAGTTCAGTATAATTTAGCTAATTCTATCGAAATATGACAAAATCAGTGAAAAAATTCATTAAAAATATATTACTGTATACCAGCATGTCTTCATAAGTCGCGTTTTAAGCTTGTGAAATGACCCTGGTATACAAATTTTTAAAAATTGATGAATTTGAATACTTTAACATTGCAGTTCAGTATAATTTAGACTAACATTCACCTAAATATGACTAAAACTCAGTAAAAAATTCATTAAAAATATAGTACTGTATACCAAAGCTATGCTCTTAGCGCGTTTTAAGCTTGGAAATGAGCCATAGTTACAAATTCTTATTAAATTGATGAATTTGAATACTTTCTAACATTGCAGTTCAGTATAATTTAGCTAATTTTACCTAAATATGACAAAACCAGTAAAAAAATTCATTCAAAATATAGTACTGTACACCAGCATGTTCTTAGCGGGTTTTAAGCTTGGAAATACAGCCAAATTACACATTCCTAAAAAATTGATGAATTTGAATACTTTAACATTGCAGTTCAGTATAATTTAGATAATTCTACCGAAATATGACAAAATCAGTGAAAAAATTCATTAAAAATATATTACTGTATACCAGCATGTTCATAGCGCGTTTTAAGCTTGGAAATGAAGCCTGGTTACAAATCTTTAAAAATTGATGAATTTGAATACTTTAACATTGCAGTTCAGTATAATTTAGCTTAATTCTACGAAATATGACAAAATCAGGGAAAAAATTCATTAAAAATATATTACTGTTTCAGCACTAATGTTCATAGCATATGTTTTAGCTTTGAAATCAGCCTGGTTACAAATTTTAAAAATTGATGAATTTGAAATACTTTAACATTGCAGTTCAGTATAATTTAGCTAATTTTACCTAAATATGACAAAACCAGTAAAAAAATTCATTCAAAATATAGTACTGTACACCAGCATGTTCTTAGCGGTTTTTAAAAGCTTGGCAATGAAATCTACTTACATTCCTAAAAATTTGATGAATTTGAATTCTTTAACATTGCAGTTCAGTATAATTTAGCTAATTCTATCGAAATATGACCAAATCAGTGAAAAAATTCATTAAAAATATATTACTGTATACCAGCATGTTCATAGCGCGTTTTAAGCTTGGAAATGAAGCCTGGTTACAAATTTTTAAAAATTGATGAATTTGAATACTTTAACATTGTGAAGTTCAGTATAATTCTAGATTATTACTGAAATATGACAAAAACTCAGTAAAAAATTCATTAAAAATATATTACTGTATACCAGCATGGTTCTGGGAAGGTTTAAGCGGGTTTTAAGCTTGGAAATGAAGCACGGCAGTCACAAATTTTTAAAAATATGATGAATTTGAATACTTTAACATTGCATGTTCAGTATAATTTAGCTACCTATAATCAAATGACAAAACCAGTGAAAAATCTATTTAAAATATATTACTGTGTACCAGCATGTTGGCTGGTACATGTTTTAAGCCTTGAAATACAGCCACAGCTATATTTCTAAAAATTGATGAATTTGAATACTTTAACATTGCAAGTTCAGTATAATTGTTAGCTAATTGTTACCTAAATATGATAAAACCAGTGAAAAAATTCATTAAAAATATATTACTGTATAACAGCATGTTCATAGCGCGTTTTAAGCTTGGAAATGAAGCCTGGTTACAAATTTTTAAAAATTGATGAATTTGAATACTTTAACATTAAAGTTCAGTATAATTTAGCTAATTCTACCTAAATATGACAAAACCAGTGAAAAATTTATTTAAAATATAGTATTAGTACACTTGTACATCTGCAAGTTTTAGCCTTGGAAACAGTGTTCGATACTAAATTTTTAAAAATTGATGAATTTGAATACTTTAACATTGCAGTTCAGTATAATTTAGCTAATTTTACCTAAATATGACAAAACCAGTAAAAAAATTCATTCAAAATATAGTACTGTACACCAGCATGGTCTTAGCGGGTTTTAAGCTTGGAAATACAGCCAAATTACACATTCCTAAAAATTGATGAATTTGAATACTTTAATATTGCAGTTCAGTATAATTTAGCTAATTCTATCGAAATATGACCAAATCAGTGAAAAAATTCATTAAAAATATATTACTGTATACCAGCATGTTCATAGTGCGTTTTAAGCTTGGAAATGAAGCCTGGTTACAAATTTTTAAAAATTGATGAATTTGAATACTTTAACATTGCAGTTCAGTATAATTTAGCTAATTCTACCGAAATATGACAAAATCAGTGAAAAAATTCATTAAAAATATATTACTGTATACCAGCATGTTCATAGCGCGTTTTAAGCTTGGAAATGAAGCCAAATTACAAATTTTTAAAAATTGATGAATTTGAATACTTTAACATTGCAGTTCAGTATAATTTAGCTAATTCTACCGAAATATGACAAAATCAGTGAAAAAATTCATTAAAAATATATTACTGTATACCAGCATGTTCATAGCGCGTTTTAAGCTTGGAAATGAAGCCTGGTTACAAATTTTTAAAAATTGATGAATTTGAATACTTTAATATTGCAGTTCAGTATAATTTAGCTAATTCTACCGAAATATGACAAAATCAGTGAAAAAATTCATTAAAAATATATTACTGTATACCAGCATGTTCATAGCGCGTTTTAAGCTTGGAAATGAAGCCTGGTTACAAATTTTTAAAAATTGATGAATTTGAATACTTTAACATTGCAGTTCAGTATAATTTAGCTAATTTTACCTAAATATGACAAAACCAGTAAAAAAATTCATTTAAAATATAGTACTGTGTACAAGCATATGGTCTTAGCTGGTTTTAAGCTTGGAAATACAGCCAAGTTATAATCATTTTAAAATTGATGAATTTGAATACTTTAACATTGCAGTTCAGTATAATTTAGTTAATTTATACCAAATATGATAAAATCAGTGAAAAAATCTATTAAAAATATATTACTGTTTACCATGTTCATAGCTAGCTTTTAAGATTGGAGAAATAGGTCGTGACAAATTAATTGATGAATTTTGAATACTTTTACGTTGCAGTTCAGTATAATTTAGCTAATTCTACCGAAATATGACAAAATCAGTGAAAATATCCATTAAAAATATATTACTGTATACCAGCATGTTCATAGCGCCTTTTAAGCTTGGAAATGAAGCCTGGTTACAAATTTTTAAAAATTGATGAATTTAAATACTTTAACATTGTAGTTCAGTAGAATTTAGCTAATTTTACCTAAATATGACAAAACCAGTAAAAAAATTCATAAATATAGTACTGTAGCACCAGCATGGTCTTAGCGGGTTTTAAGTTTGAAATACAGAAATTAATGATCATATCTAAAATTGATGAATTTGAATACTTTAACATTGCAGTTCAGTATAATTTAGCTAATTCTATCGAAATATGACCAAATCAGTGAAAAAATTCATTAAAAATATATTACTGTATACCAGCATGTTCATAGCGCGTTTTAAGCTTGGAAATGAAGCCTGGTTACAAATTTTTAAAAATTGATGAATTTGAATACTTTAATATTGCAGTTCAGTATAATTTAGCTAATTCTACCGAAATATGACAAAATCAGTGAAAAAATTCATTAAAAATATATTACTGTATACCAGCATGTTCATAGCGCGTTTTAAGCTTGGAAATGAAGCCTGTTTACAAATTTTTAAAAATTGATGAATTTGAATACTTTAACATTGCAGTTCAGTATAATTTAGCTAATTTTACCTAAATATGACAAAACCAGTAAAAAAATTCATTAAAAATATAGTACTGTACAACAGCATGTTCTATGCGTTTTAAGCTTGTTGAAATGCAGCCAAGTTATCACCTCCTTGAAAATTGATGAATTTGAATACTTTAACATTGCAGTTCAGTATAATTGAGCTAATTCTACCAGAAATATGAAAATCAGTTTAGAAAAATTCATTAAAAATATATTACAGTGTACCAGTAGGTTTATAGCGGTTTTAAGCTTGGAAATGAAGACCAGTTAGCAAATTCCTATAAAATTGATGAATTTGAATACTTTAACATTGCAGTTCAGTATAATTTAGCTAATTCTACCGAAATATGACAAAATCAGTGAAAAAATTCATTAAAAATATATTACTGTATACCAGCATGTTCATAGCGCGTTTTAAGCTTGGAAATGAAGCCTGGTTACAAATTTTGAAAAATTGATGAATTTGAATACTTTAACATTGCAGTTCAGTATAATTTAGCTAATTTTACCTAAATATGACAAAACCAGTAAAAAAATTCATTCAAAATATAGTACTGTACACCAGAATGTTCTTAGCGGGTTTAAGCTTGGAAATGAAGCCTGGTTACAAATTCCTTAAAAATTGATGAATTTAATGCTACGTACATTAAACCGTAGTTTATCTAATTTCGTGTCAGAAATGGCCTAAATTCAGAAAAATTTATTAAAAGTTTTTGTTGCTATTCGTAGCGTTCATATGCGATTTAAGCTTGGAAA